>JAFIDM010071876.1:13276-30059 GCA_023159025.1 Thereuonema tuberculata
CCAAATAGCAGTCCTTCAAGTTAACTGAAGTTTGGTGCACACCGCCAACAGATACCATTCCAATCAAAGTCAGTAAATAAGGTATTTTCTTCATTCTGTAAATAGTGATTACTGAATTATAAATAAGTACACAATTACTATATTTGTTTATTCATTTTTATTTGTCCAAGTTTACCAAATCATGGTTGACAAGACTGATGTACAAGAGGTGCACCAAAAACTGAAATTAAATAAAAAAGTTTCAAAAGTAAAAAGCTATAAAAAGTAACTGACAAACCTGGTAGAAAGTGAATCGTTCTTTCCTGGTGACCTTTTTTATTATTATTTTATTTAAAGTGAAAATTGTCATTAAGAAAGTTCACGTTAAACTGTTTCCTATTGATGAGGCAATTCCTACATATAAATAAAAGTAAATATTTATAGTAAAAGTAAAGCAAATATTTGAAGATCCCTAATTTTTGCAAAAAGAGAAGATTACTACTAATAAAATAATGATTTAATTTGTACTGAAAATCTGTTTGATTGTTTTCAATTATTAGGTTTTCCCAAAAATCCCTTTTAACAAGACGTAAATATGGTAATAAATTACAGAAATCATTCAAAATACTTTTTATATTATTATCATTAAAGGGAATATTTTTTTTGGGTAAAAAAATTGCATAGTTTTCAATCAAAAAAGCTTCAGAGAACCCTATCAATATCAACCATATAAATAAAAGTATAAACAAATATTTGAAGGTTCTTAATATTTGCAATTGAACAGATTATTAATGATAAAATAATAATTTAAATTTTACAGTAATTCTGTTATTAAGAATTGATTTGGTTTTCCCAAAAATCTCTCTTAACAAGACTTAAATATGTTAGTATTTACAGAAATCATTCTGAATACTTTTTATATTATTATGATTAAAGGGTTTTTTTTTTCGAGGGGAAAGAAAAAAATAGAATAATTTCAATATAAAAAAGTTAAAAAAGAACTCTATAAACATGACCCTTATGGATTAAGTATTTACAGGTTCCATCATCTGCAGCAATTAGTACAAAGTGGAGGTTATGTGACAATTCCAATGCTCACTTTTTTTTAACTCCAAGAAACAACTGTGTCTTCACATACAGGGTTGAGTGATCTATTGGGAAACAAACGAAGAAAAACCTCCAGTCCTAATTAGGAATTGAACCCAGCCCTTCTATCCCTTAGACATTGCACATACAGTTGAGCTATTCAACCCAATATTGTCACTCGAAGAATACTGAAACATTTCTTTTCTTTTTAATTTAGTGTAACTGCATTTGTTTCCCAATGTTAATTAATCCTATTTGGAATATTCAGTCAAATCATTGATTTGACAGACTTTGGAATTACCTTTAAAAAAATGTTTGATTAATTCCTGCCTTATGTTTGCTGAAATAAAATTTCAGCATTCTAATTTGTATGTGAACTATAATTAATCATATAATTTAAGATTCAAATAAATTGAATCATGTCCAATGTACTGCATAAATAAATGCAAAGCTATAATATATCATGATTACGATGCCATTATGTCACTTTTAGTTGCTTCCTCTCCTATTTACAGGATCAGCATCGATCAAAATGTAACAATTTCATATTTAAAAAATACAAATTTAAATTTGAGCACTGCAGATAGCAATTACTAAGTTATTATTAATTATGTATCAAACCAAGTGAAGAGATAATTTTTTTTATTTAATTATTTATTTAAAATTTCCTGCAAAACTTTCCTATTATAACTTCTTTCTCTCTGATGGATATGAAATGGTGATAGACCAAACCTAAAAATTAGACAACAACAAAGCATAAATTTTATGCCAAATACAGTGAAGTGTTTCTTTTTGCCATAATACGCTTACTACAAATATTAACTGAACTACTTCTTTTTTAATTGACAATTTAAATATTTATACTGTGATTCACCGTTCACAAAGGAAATAGCTTTTCAATTAATCTCTGAAAGGGCTGTAGCCCCTAAAGCCCACGCCTTAATCCAGGTCCTGAACAGACCTATCAAAAGCCTTTGTTTGTGTTCTGCTGAATAATTCAATGAAAAAAAAAAACCAGAAGTAATTCTCCATTATACTTTGTTGACAAGAACATTATGAATACCTTTTTTTAAAATCTTAAATAATGATAAAAATTAATATACTTATAATTTTGTGCTAACTTTTGAATATCTAATTAAAAAAGTATCCACGTTCAAAAAAAATTCCTTTGATTATTGACTCAATTTTTTTCTTATTGTGGCAAAAGAACTAATAAAATGTGTCCTAAACAATGGATCCGCTAATCTTTTGTTTCGAAAAGGTAATTATTCAAAATTTGAACAAACAGAGAAAAGGTCCTCACTTCCATCACAATGAAAAAATAATAAAATATCTGCTCATGACAATTAATTAAATAATACCTCCCATCCCCCCAAAAAAATGATGATCCAAAAAGAAGTTTTATCAAATCAGATTGTAAAGTGTCGTAGAAGTGTGAAGGAGGGAATTCATCAATCGTTTTTCAGTCACATGTATCCCATGGGCCTCCTGTTGCCGATCCCTGTCCTAAACCTACCATCTAAAATTCAACTGCATAGATGTATTGTTTAAAAGTATGATAATCAAGAAGAACGGACAATGCTTATTTCTACTTCGGATACTTACAATAACTAACTTACTTTTTAGTTTTCATTTAGGCAATGAATGGCTGGGGTTTTTTTTTCCATACCTTTTAATCATCAAACGAAAAGCAGCAAGTTATAAGATTTATACATTCTGGTTCTCCTCTTACATGACTTTTCTCGCTTTGCCAAAATATAAAGCACATAATCTAAAGCCTTTATTGAAGAGACAGCTGTAATAACAGAAAATCTGCATATATTATTCACTTGGACTTTTAAATCACCCACCACTCAATCCTTTCAAATAAAATGCCCTTCTATAAAATGGGATAAATAAAATTAGAAATTAAGGTACGAATCTTCACCGAACAAAGTACATAATTAATGATAAATGTTATTGTTTGCTGGAAAAAGTAACTGTGTAAGACTGAATAGCAGAGGATGTAAAGTACCACTGAAAATATTAAGTTGCATTTACTTTTCTCTTTTGAATGTTCATTAAAAAAATAGTTTTGAATTCATTATTTAAATAAATAAATAATGATAAATTTCTATATTAAATGTATAATATTAATATGACATTAATATGTTATATACACACCAAAATGCCAAAAAAAACCGGGAATGGCGCTACCATGCCGTTTCATGCAGTTAACGGAATCATCCATAAACGATGTGTAAATATATAATGGCAAATATTTCTGCAATCTCAAGTGGTAGCATTCACAGCTTAGATGGCAGCTTATCAGGACTTAAGCTACTTGAGGCCACGCGGTTGGGGATGTCGCTAAGACATTTGCCTCTCCGGGTTTGGTTCTCATGCGGGTTTCGTTGATGGTGGCGATCCGCACTGGGCAGGTTTTCTCGGGGTTCTCCCGTTTTCTCTACATTTCTCACACCATCCTTTTTCAGTCTTTCTCTCAGTCTGTCCTTCTTTCCGCGGGATAGTATAAAAGATCTTTCAGGTCGATGTGCTCGGCAGTCATGCCACCCACTTTCAATTAATCTAATCTAAGCTACTTGAAAGAGGTATGATTATAGGAGTCACTCATTTTGGAAATTACAATGAAGTTCGGATTCACACATTCAAGAATTTAAAGGGAGTACTTTACGAAATCAGGAAAAACAGCGTATGAGACTGGTATGGCCGCAAAAAAGCCCTTGAAGAAATGTGGACAGTGGCATCTGGACTGCATAGTGACACTCGACCCATGTGCAACATTGCCACAAATAAATGGCAACTGAATGCTGGAAGCAGTACTAGCATCACAGTCCGAACAGTGCGACGGTCCATATTCTATGGGGTTCCAGAACCAATGGCACACCTGAATGTCATTGCTGACCATACAACACAAGGCTCTATGCCTCGCCTGGGCTCGGGAACACCACCACTGTACGCAAAATGACTGGAAAAGTGTAGCCTGGTCCAACAAATCATGGTTCCAACTGTTTCGGACAGATGAGCATCTCTAGGGTGTAGCGAAATCCCCACATGGCATGGGATCTTGCATGCCTTCAAGGAGCAATACCGGGTGGTAGTGATATTTTAGTATGGAGTATTTTTCAGCAATACACATTAGGACCCCTCATACATCTGCAGACCTCTGCCACCGGTAGCCGCAACATCACCATCCTTATGGATCATTTGCACCCATTCGTGTCCTGCATTTACCCTGACGGATGCAGCCTCATTCAACACGACAATGCACCACAGTACAAGCTGTTTCAGTATCATCATTGTCTGTCAATCCTAGTTACGTCCTTCTAAAATAAAGACATAATAAAAAAAAAAGTTTTCCTATTAATAAAAATAGTCTATAGTTTGATTTGCAAAATTTCTCATTATATATAACTATTTTAAGATAGAAAATAATGAAAATAACATACAATGTCTTTACGTATGAATGATTCGAAGAATCAGGAATTTGACATACCCTCTGTTTCAGATATAAAATACCGCGAGCGATATAGTTTAAATATGGCTTTTATTTGCACGAAAATTGTTCACAACCAAAGCTCAAATGGAAGCTCACAATACTATCCAGAACTTCTATTCCGAGAACTAACCCTTATTAAGATATTTCAATAATAATTTGTATTGAATTTATTAAATCTTGTGTCATTGTTACCAATTTTAAAAAAAAGAAAATCATAACTTTTGAACTCTCTAACCTTAAGTTAAAAGCTTTCACATTTGAACCCTACATTTAAAGTTCGTTCATAAAATAGATAAAAAAATATTCATCTTTGGACACACATCCAAACACAACTTAAATGTTGTTCTTTCCCTCAACCCCACCTCCCTTCTTCTTTTATCGACAATGATCAACTTTGGACTATGAGCTAGCCTTACCTGACAACATCAGGGTGAGAATAGGAAATTGAAGAGGGGGGGGGGGGAAGATTACATCTCAGCTAGAAAGAACCCCGAGATTGTAAATCCCAGGGAAAACGTGGAAACCCAGAAGAAGAAAGAAACAGCCATGTCCATGCCGGGATTCGAACCCGGGTTCCCACACATCGACCACACAGCAGCTCGGAAATGGCAGAATGGCTCCCACCTCCCTTCATTTTAATATTGATAATTTTTTTTCTAGCTTTTGCAGTAAAGCTTTTTTTATTATTTATAAGTATTAAAAACTGACCCTCAGATAACCTATATTAAAATAAAAAAAAAAAAAAGAATGTTCTAGTTCAAGTAAAGAATATTTTCTGTATTTTGTAATCGCAGTTCTTTCAAAAGTACTATTATTTTTGTGATTTTTTTTGTCCATGTGGGAAAAAGAAAAAAACCACCCCAAAAAATCAGCTAACTTTTGTAAAAGTATTATATCAGTGTACAGAAAGGGGAACTGTGTATAACTCCTCCCACACACATCCAAAAACGGAAGAAATTCGACAGTTTGGACTTTTATTTTTGGTTGGGAAGCCATCGTTTTGTTTGTAATTTGCTGATCTAGAGGAAGGGTACTTTTTTTTGTTGTTGTTGAACAGCTACGGCCTTTATAACTTTCACTCCATTATTCCAAATTTCTAGAAAGAACCATCTAAGTTCAACAATTAATTAAAATTTTCTGAACATAATTCAAGAGCCTTCCTATCAATATTATTGATATTGGCCAGCATATCAATGGTTGCAAGAGCAGTCTGAGTCAACAGTTGGGAAATGTGGTCAATAGATGTTGCGAATGCTTGTCCAATCAGAAAACTGTAGGTCAGATGACAAGGATCTATGCCTTGCAACTTATCCCTGTTACATTTACTTTGAGGAGCACCACATTATTTTCCTGCTGCATGCAGAACTCCAACACCTAAAGCACTACAGAAACTAAAGAGAGCACGGGTCTCCTTAGGAATGTGACCGAAATCCATACACAATCGGAGGCAACATTGACGGGCAGAGACATATCGAAATTCCAAGGATAGCAAGATGACAAAGATTTCCCAATTACGTACTTTACTTAGGCTGTGTAAGTATGCAACTTTGATGTTCGGGCGCTGAAAAAAAAGGAGGTGCTTTCTGAAATACAGAATCCCTAAAGCTACGCGAACTCCATGCAATTTTTCAGCAACTTAGTCGTCCGAATTTGACGTCACGAGTTCATATAGACAATTTTGAGCCCGTTTTTATGCAACTTGACTGCAACTTTTGTCATCCGACTCGAGTTGTTCTACGCCTGCAACTCGAAAAATTGCATCAAAGTCGCTGGGAATTACCCAATCCCAGGGCAGTGTTGGAACACGTCAGTCGTGACGTCACGCCCATGGAAGAAATGGCGTCGAAAATGATATTCGCCAATTCAATTCGAAGACATGCTCGTACTCAATGAATATCAAGAGTATTGCAAGTTTCTTTCATGCATAAATATGCTTTACTGAAATGCAGAAATTGAATGCTGCACAATTTATCAGAGAGGTTACAAAACCTCGAATTTTTCGGATTCTCCACAAAAATTTGAATCCGCATTGTAGGGATTTTCTATCGTTTTAAAAAGAGAGGAATTCTCTTTTTTATGTTAAATTTTAATTTTGTTTATAAACAGAGTCATATTTCAGAAATGTTTCCATACAATTTGGAAAAATATCAGATTTAATCATTCTCTGTTTCACAAGAAGCAACCTTCAAGAAAGGAAAGAAAAAAAAAAACAGAAGCAACTTCAAATGCATACAGACAGAAGACCAAGTGGGGATCACTAATATTTTTCCTAATTTGCTGTACATCACAAAGCAATCTTACGACAATCAATGTATACAACCTTTGGAATAATCAGCCATATGAGAGAGTTACAGCTGCAAAAAGAATCACTGCCTGGGTCCCAAAAACCAAAGATAATGTTCACTTAGGCAGAAGAAGTGGCTAATGACTCTTGTCTGCGAGAGCCTGAAGGAAGGTCTCAAGTAGAGTTATCGAAGGAGACTCAAGTTAACAACCAGAGGGATTGCTGATGTACAAATATAGGATGCAGGTAAAGCTGCAAACATATGGCAATAACTTGGCAATGACACAAAAGCAGAAAGACAATTTTACAAATCTGATTAAAAAAGATGCTGCAGCACCATTGAAAGGCAACTGCAAATGGCATTCAGTGGTTTATCATATGTGGCAAAGTCTCCTCTCTATCCTTACAAAGACTGTAGGTCTCTATACCGCTGATAGCCCACTGCCTATTGGCATTGAGGGGAAGCTAAATTAAGACTGGGATGATATATGAAATGCCAGTCAGGAAACCTAATGAAGAACCCGCTGGTAACAAAGTGAGAGCTTGCTTTGCTCACTCCAGCACTTTCTAAAACTTTGCTTTGGTTCGGAAGTGAATGCATATGCTGAGTCTGGACAGTACAGATATTATTCCAAATAATCTTTACAAGCAAGTGGTGCCGATTTTCTCAGATAATATTAAGTTCTCTGAAAAGAAAAGAAAATAGAATAAAATGCACTTAATTGATTAAAAAGGAGAAAAAAAAGTTACCTGGCAGTTTCAGAACACTTTGCAAGTTCAGAAGATGGCACAAACATATATGGACAACACAAGACAAAAACATGTGGTGAAGGTATAGTAACGATTATCAATAATGACGAGTGTTTCGCCTGCCAATTACCATATTATTTGGAAGGAAGCAGTGCAATAGTCTATTGTGGGAGGTGAGGGATTTGGCATCTGTGAAGTTGGGGTCTTTTGAAAGAGTATGTTATTGTCACGATTGTGTGGGATTTTTGGCACTAAAAGCATTCACATATTCTTTGATGCATGTGGATAGGAGATGGCCTGTTTTCCCATATAGCCTGAGGGGTATTGTGTGCAGAAATCCTGGTATACTTTGTTGAAGGGATCATTTTGTTGTGTATTGTGTGAAATACATATGTTTATGGATATGAAGGCAGAGCATGCTGTTAAGGACAAGGAATTGATTGATAAAACATTGAAGGGGTGGGTAGTGAGGGAAAGGCATGTATTTGCCATAAGGTTTAGTTTGGGTGGATTTTGAGGATTTTCTCAATTGATACTGTAGGAGGTTAAGATGGTTATAGAAGAGGCGGAAAGGGTAGTTGTGGAGGTTAAATATTGTTAAATCTCAAAAATGCTTCCATGCAAGTTGGATAGACATCAGATTAATCATTCTCTGTTCAAAAACAAAAACATATAAAAATCCAAAAATACAAAAAACAAAGAAAAACATACAAAAATCTAAAAATTCAAAAAAAAAAAATGAAGGAAGACGGAAGCAACCTTCAATGCACCTGATCAAGAGAACATCTGAAAAACAAAAATCATTCATACTGTCTCTGACCAGTAATGTGCTCGGTATAGATGTCACGAGACCTCCTTACGACATCAGACACACAATCTTCGAAATAATCGGCCATAGGAAGGAGAACAAAGCAGCTGCAGAAAGGAATCATTGCTAGGGTCCCAAGATCCAAGGGAACCCACGATGAAGGGGACAATCTTCACCTCAGCATAATTCCTCCGCAAAGAAGTCGCTATAGACTCGTATTTCGCAATCTTGGCCTCTCGGGCCTGTGCGAAAGCTTCCAACCGATTATCAAAGGGAACTGTTACGTTAACAATCAGGGCGGACTGTTGACGCACCAGTATAGGATCAGGACGAAGCCGAGAACCTTCGACAACAGCTTGGTTGTCGCCAACGACACGGAAACGCAAAGAGGACGCTTTACGAATCCTATCCACAAGGGCATTGTGGTGTCGTTGGTAGGCAACTGCATAGGACATCCAGTGGTTAAGGAAATGCGTCAGAGTCTCCTCCTTATAGTTACACCGACAGCAGGTCTTCACTCCTCCGGCGTGCCACCGCCTATTGGCATTAAGGGGAACCAAATTAAGGCGGGTGCGGTGGATGAAACGCCAGTCGGCAAACCTAGTGAAGGACCCACTCAGAATAAAGCGAGAGCTTGCTCTGCTCACTCCAACGCATTCCATAACTTTGCCTTGGTTGGGGAGAGAACACAGACGCTGACTACGGGTAGTGCGAATGTTGCTCCGAATGATTCTTACAAGCAGATGGCGTTGCTTTTCTTGAATCACGGTGTCCTTATGGGCAATCAGGTCGGCACATTTTCAAAGCGCCACTCACACTGTAGGCGACCCGAAGCTTTGCGAGCTGTAGTCCACATGTTCCGGCATTCGTTAGTAGTTAATGTGAAGTCCTCACGAGCAACACAGGACAGATAGTCAGACAGATCAGGAGTTTCAACAGGACGTCTAATCCTATCCGATACAGTCGACTCAATATCTGAACGAGCAAGATCTCTAATGGCATGGTCATGCGAGGACAGGAGCTCGAAAGCGCCATCAACAGCAAGGACGTCGCTGTCGGCGGCGGCATTGGGGATGCCACAAGCTCCAGAAGCATGACTTCCATAAAGATGATAATTCCTTGCTTCCTGGGGCAAGTTGAGAGTCCGCTTCAGTTCGGGACGAAGCTTACTGTCCAATCTTGCCCACTCCGCCTTAGTAAACTGCCCTGTGCAAAGGGCAAACTGAAGGCTTGGGAAGAAGAAGATCTTCAGGGCATCAATTCTCTGCCAAGGGGCAAGCCTCTAACTGAGGAGGGCAGAGGCGACATCCAAAAAGTCCTTCAAAGACGTCCAGTCAGATAGAATCTGAAAGCCCACCGGTTTTCGAGGAACTTCCAGGTTTCGCCATCACTCAAAGACGGAATAGGTGAACCGTTAACCGTAAAGATGGTGTCCCGGCAACCCACTGGGTTCCGACCAGAGATATGAACTGCACAGCACTTCTTATGATTCAATTTTAAATTGATAGAACTGGCAAGTTCAACGATGGCATCTATCTTTGTCTGAAGTCCTTCCGGTGAACTGTCCAAGGGCGTCAGGTCATCAGCAAAGGGCAAGCACCTGATGGGCAGGGTCAACTCCCTGAACAGCCTGGATAATGGGATCCAGAGCTATATCAAAGAGAAGACCACTCAAAGGGCAACCTTGCCGAACACCTGAAAGGACAGGAATAGGAGCGGTAGTCCCATCTGCCATCAGGACTTCAGAGACGTGATCTTTGTAAAGGTCATTCACTATCGCCACAAAATCTTCTCCTGTTCCCACCGAGGACAACGATGCACTTAGGGCGGAGTGAGGGATAGACCCAAAGGCATTAGAAACATCCAGGCAGCACAGAAGTCCCCTCGTGACTTACGGGCCGCCTACGTTGGTCGAACGCTTACTGGTGCTCAAACACCCCATCGTACGGCAGGAACCCCTTCTGACAAGGGGAAAGGATATTGTGACGAATAAGCCACTCAAATAGGCATCGAGTAAGGCAACCGGCATAAAGCTTGCAAATCGTCCTGGATAGGCAAATAGGTCGGTAATTGCACAAATCCATGGGATCACCCTTCTTGTGGATCAAGACGGTGGTGGACGATCTCCAGGTGGCTGGAATACGCTTAAACTTAATACAGATATTAAGTATGGCAATGATAATGACCCCACTCGGATCTGCATTATGTCAATGCTGATAGGTAAGTCTGTCGCTCCCGGGAGCCGTGTTTTCACACCTGCAAAGCTTCTGGAGTACTTCCCTTGCGGTGAAGGGAGCGAGGTCTTCAGGGGGTCTCTCAACATCAGACGGGACGTATAGAGAATAGTCGCACTCCATATCTTCCGGTAATGAGACTCAACCTGAGACTTCTCGACAGGACAACGTCGAGATTCCCCGTGAACGATCAGACGCACAGCACGGCGACGATTCTGATGATAAAGATCTGTATGTACTGCGCAGCATGAATGTCAACAGGACGCACAGGTACATTCCTGCTGGCAACAGGGGGAAGCTTTACCATTTCGGTAATCTGAGCTGTGATCAGCCCAAGCACCTCTTTGAACCGGACCCAGCATTCATCAGAGGGTGCGTCCCTCAGAATCTGCCGCAGTTCTCCAAGGTGGACATATATAGGGGTGCGATCATCGGGACCAAGCACAGATGCGTCAACATCTTCACCACCTTCCTCTCCATTCTCAGCGACAACAACTGAATCCTCGGGTCCCAAGTCGGGCAAGGGATCACCAGAAGAGGAAACAGAAGAGTCAGCAGATGGGATTGAATGAGAAGGCAGCTGAGTCGGCAATGCACGACTCGAACTCACCGACAGAGCCAATTCAGGGGACGGAGTTGAAACACCTATGGAATTGGATGACGGGGGCGAAACTGCAGGGCTAGGACAGGGAGTGCATGCCTCAACACTGTCTTGGGCAGGAGTTGAACGAGTTCCGCGGTGGGGATGGGCCCGACGACGCAATGTCTGTCTAGTATTAGGCTTCGGTAGGACGACCGCTGCCGCTCTGGCATTCCTCTGCAAATCTCTTCTGTGCCACTCCAAGTGTTTGGCAAGGGCTTTCCTGGTAGGAAACTCCTTGTCGCACTGATCGCATTTTTTGCCCGGCAAAGGGGCCGGAGGGAGGATACACACTTCACTTCTCGAGCAAGCGTGAGTCGAGGGGCGTAGCCCAAGTTCCTGCGAACAACGCAAACAGACAGTGACGAAGGACACTGAAATGAGGTGATCATGCAGGAGATGCCTTTTCAAAGACAATCTAGTATAGTTCCATGTGGCAGTATGGAACCTTTTATGACAACCAGGTTTAGTGCATGGAAACTCGATAGGGGCAGGCAGGCCCACAATCAAGAACTCCCCAGACCTGGCGACATGCGAGACGCCAGGCTGGAGAAGTGCACAGAAGTCTGGTGCCTGGCTAACTGTTGGAACAGTAGCCTCTGCAGACGAGCATATCTGCGTGGGTGCCGCGGCTCCTGACAAAGGAACTTCCCGTCGAGAAGAGGGGACAGTCGACGGGGGCCGTCTCCGAGTGCGTGGGCGAGTCTGTATCGTCACGGTACCTGACCCAGGCATAGCATCTGGCGATGCCGTAGACCTAGGGGACCGTTGGCAAAAGGGAGAACTGCCTAGAGGCACTGTGGACAGAGCGGCTCCTGACCGAAGACTAACATCTGGCGAGGAGGAGATCCTAGGGGTCCGGCAGCAAAAGTGACTATTGCTGATGCAGTAGTCTCTGCAGACGAGCATATCTGCGTAGGTGCCGCGGCTCCTGACAAAGGAACTTCCCGTCAAGAAGAGGGGTCAGTCAACGGGGGCCGTCTCCCAGTGCGTGGGCGAGTCTGTATCGTCATGGCACCTGACCCAGGAATAACATCTGGCGATGTCATAGACCTAGGGGGGCGACGTCGAAAGGGGAGACTGCCAGAAAGCACTGTAGGCGAAGCGGCTCCTGACAGAGGACTGACATCTGGCGAGGAGGAGATCCTAGGGGACCGTCGGCGGTGTGGTTGGACTCTAGAAGATACCGGGCTGCTGCAATCTGATGTAAAATCCACAGGAGGTCCAGGAGTTAAGGATCCAGTTGTTGAGGGTCCAGGTCCGGGTGAAGCAGGTCCAGGTGGCTGCTGGGGATCTCTTGCTAATCTTCGTTTCTTCATCGAAGACAAGCTCTCGAATAAAAAGGAAAAGACCGAAACCCTCCTGACTTAAGGCAGAAAAATGTCCGGACAAGCAGACTTAGCCTATCGAGCCAAAGAGTCAAGCTAACGGGCGAGTCAAGCTCGGCCTAACGTCAGCGGGAGGGAAAAAAAAGAAGCAATAAGAAGTCAAGCTGATCAGAACAGATACTACACTTTAATCTTAGCTCATAGGAGCCGAGAATTACTAATCGTGTTTAGCTCAACATGAAGGGATTATTGGGTGGAGCACGCAATCAATGCTCTACTTATCAGGAAATATATAGAATTGTGTGGAATATGTTAGAGTTGTAATACAGGTAACCCCCGTTGATTGCAACCACGGCAAGTGCGAATTCATTATACTGCGATCTTTTTTTTTTTAATTGTCAACAATTACAGTAATTGCTAAATAAAACATTATTACCAGGAAGTGTGTGTGTGTGTGTTATATAGTTGTTACTTATATTAATTAATATAATTTATAATACTACAATCTTTTATTTCTCTGTCTGTTATCCGGCGCAATTGTTGTGATTTGTGAAAATAGAAAATAATTCCTACAGGTTCGCTATGGGAAATCGAACCCCCAACCTTCTGATCTAAAGTCAGAAGTCTTATCCATTAGGCCACGGGGACTAATTTCTAATCTCTAAAAGAAATAAAAATATGACAGAGATACACTCGCTGGTTCTAAAAGCAGTCATAGGTTGGGAGAATCCACTTTTCCCGGATTGCTAGTTTATATATAATTACGATTTTTCATAATATCGACAAATTTTATATAATAATGTAGACAGGCCAGCAAGGAATACTTCATTCTTTTTTGCAACGTGGAACAAAGTGATTAAAATAATATTTTTTTCAGTTTCTTTTCAATATTATATTAGTTTTATGCTACATAAAACATTAATTTTCATATTAATAATGTTTATTATATCAATAAAGTGTTTTTTTCATACTCTAAAATGATTTTTTGAAAAATACCCCGTTGATTGTGAAATTTTGCTCAATGCGATCTTCTCTGGAATGTATCCTTCACAATCAACGGGGGTTACCTGTACACAGTATGTTTCTTTTGGTGCATTTGGGTTTTCTGCGTAGTGTAGTATTAAGGGAGTTGTTGTGATTAGCTATCTGGATGTATCCATCACTTATGTTAGTTTATTGGATAGTTTTCAAGTTCAAATTGTAGTTGGAGATATATGGAATTTAGATATTTTTGTATGCTTGTTATGTGTGGTTCTATGATGATAATGCTGTTAAAACACGTCATACAATTTGATGTGGGAATAGTGAATGGAAACATTTGTATTTCAAAGTAGCAGAATGCTAGGTGAGCAATGTGTCCTCAGATGGCAAGGCCCTTGAATAGAATACATGTTTGGAGATTATTGTGTTTTTGTAGGAAAAATATTATCTGCTGTCTATAGTGTGGTTGAGGAAGTCAATTTGCTTGATGATGTTGAATTGGCAGAATTTATCAGGGTTCAATTTAAGATTTACTGGTACTTGCTGGTACTGTCAATCAACTATGGTGCTGATTTGTTGCCTTAATATTAAATACATACACTATGTGATTAAAAATATCCAGACACTCCTCTGCAATAGTGAACTGAAGCCCAGATGGTATGATGACATCACATACTGATATGAAGTAACAGTATAATGGGTCGATCAGCAGTGACTTCAAACGTGGACTGGTCATTGGCTGTCACTTGAGGAACAGGTCTGTCAGGAACATTTCAAACCTTAAAAAGTTGCCCAAATCAGCTGTTGATAACATGATTGTGAAGTGGAAATGGGAAGTTGCAACCACCACAAAACCGCGATAGGGTAGGCCACATATACTGACAGACCGGGACTGTTGAGTGTTGAAGAAAGTGGTCGTGCGAATAGCAAGTCAGATGTGGATTGAAACAATCACCTGTGAGTTTCACAGTAGTGCTAACGCTCTAGCCAGCACCATGACTGTTCATCAAGAGGCCAGGGAATTGGGTTTTATGGTCGAGCAGCTGCTCACAAAGCAAACATTTTCTCCTATTAATATTAAAGTGCCACCTTTAATGGTGTAAAATACCATCCTACAGTGGCACTGGAATTGCAAGACTTGTTAGTGGTTTTGCAACACAGGGACTTGAATTTATAAAGGATATGGCATTTATGTTGATAGATGCAAATTTATTTATCAACTTCTCACAAAAATTATAAAACAATATAAAAAATTCTGACCTTATTTTGAAATACGGTTTCCATTGACTCAAAATAATTTGGCAAATTAACCATTAGTTCAGGAAAAATATTCAAAGGGCATTTCTTTTTTTTTTTTCATTCTCAGATAATGACACTTATGTATTTCGTCTACTTCTAAAACTTGCAGAAAAAAAAAAAAAAATATTGAATATTTTAACAAAAAGTTATCATCTATTGCTGAACTATTGCCTTTATCTTTAACAACAAATTTAACAAAATTATTAAAGAAAATTCTGTAAAAAATTAAGATGGACAAAATCAAATCATGTATAGGAAATTTTAAAAAGGATACCTAAAGGATAAGGTTAGTTTTTTCAAGTTTGTAATATATCAGCCGTTTATTTTGAAAGTGACCTAAATCCATTTTTCAATTTTTGTTGTGTTAACTGTAGTAAAGTGTGTAAATTCCACGTTAGCAGTCACATTTTGTGATTGAGTCTCAATATAATATATCAATCGCAAAATGTGGTCTATGACTGCTAACGTGGAATTTACACACTTTACTACAGTTAACAAAACAAAAATTGAAAAATGGACTTCGGTGACTTTCAAAATAAACGGCTCATATATTCTTACCAGTAGATCAACAGCTCCATTTTTTTTTCCTTTCCTCTTCTGTTCTGTTACCGTTTGCTTATAGTGGCAGTTCAGAGATGTTAAGTCTAAAACGATACTATTCAAAATCTAGATTATTAATTAGTGGACTACCTCCCCCTTTTTTTTCCTGCATTTCAAATTCTTTGTGATTAACCTAGAGAAAAATAAATAAGAAATGAAAATTTTCAATTTGAGATTATAATTGTTTTTTATGTTAAAATGGATAAAAATATATATGCATTCTGTTCTTAAAATATGTATTAATTTAATGATACATTAATCTTAAGTAAAAAGTATTAAGGAGTCAAGGTAAGATATCAGTTAACAGGCAACTCCATTCCACAAAAGTGTGTGATTATATGAATGATGAAGATAATGATAATTTAGAAAATTAATGAAACAGCAGCAAGAAAAAAGATATTACAATTCTTAGGTAATACAATCAATCGTGGCATGAGCAAAAGATGCTGCTGTGCAACCTAGCCAGTTGAAACATATTACGCTAATTCAATTACAAAACTTCTTATGTCTTTTCAATCCGAATAATGATCCTATAAGTCAATATAAAGTCAAATAATGCTAAACTGCAAATTCTTAATTTGAGAATATATGTTATTTTAGTTTTAGACCTTTCTAGATATAAAATAGTCTTCAAAACCTTTGTCCGTTAATCTTAAGGCATAAGTCAGATTATAGTTTGATTTAAGCCTCAAATGAAGTGAAAGATATTTTCATGAATCTACACCAACAAAGTGTATCTGCAATAAGCAGTCTTTTCACCTCTCATTAACTTCACTACGCATGGTTTGTAATTACAAACCACTACTTACAGAGTATAGTAGTAATTGAGTCACTACACACCAAGACTTTGTTGGATGCACATCTTAGGGTAGAAAACCACTATCTGCAGCACTGTGTCGACTCGACGGCACCTAATGTCTGTCATGGGTATAAATGCCACAGGGTTGTGGGAATCCGCCAAAATGCTAGTAACATGAAGACAGAGATGTCGGCTCACTCGCCTTCAATACACAGGGCTTAGCAGTCTTGTAGTTCCCAGGCACTGTAAAGATGGTGCGTTGCATTCTCTTCTTCTGAAAAGGAGTGTGGTGAGTTCGCTCATCTCAGGGCTCGGTGAGAAAGCTGTGTGTCCTTCCTTCTTGACTACAGTAAGGAAATATAACAGGCTCGCCCATTCCAAGGCTCTGTAAAGACACTACGTTGCTTTCCTTTTTGGCTACAGTAAAGGAAATATGGTAGGCTCGCTCGTCTCAGGGCTCAGTGAAGACGCTGCTGCGTAGCTTTCCTTCTTGGCT
>JAFIDM010071877.1:0-30057 GCA_023159025.1 Thereuonema tuberculata
ACTGCCATGGCCTTCACGCTCCCCTGACTTAACCCCTTGGGACTTTTATTTTGTAAGGGGGTATGTGAAAGATACAGTTGCTTGCGTCACCATTAGCGGCTGATCTACCAGAACTGCACACTCGGATCTGCAATGCTTTTAATGGAATTGACAGGCAATGTTGATTATAGCTTGATGTGTGCAGAGTCAGAGAATGTAATACAGTGGAACCCCGCCATTCGTCCGCCTCGCTATTCGTACAACTCGTTATTCGTACAACTTTTTCAAGTCAAATTGAACTCGCCATTCGTACGCTTGCTCGCGATTCGGACAGCGTGACCTCAGTACTGGCGGCGCCACGCGGTCGCTTCAGTTCAGTATCGTGCTAGCTTCCGTACGCTACGCATCATCCACGCAAGCTTCGTGAAACTTTGTGATATTTTATTGTTATTTTTTGTTATTTTTATTAAAAATAGTGCAGCCATGGATCTAAAAAAGATTACTGATTCAATTAAGCCTAAAAGGAAAGCAGTGAGAACGACAATTGAATTGAAAAAAAGAACTCTTTCGAAGTTTGAAAGTGAAACTCGTGTCTCTGACCTGGCAATTCAGTATGGCATGGCGAAATCAACCATATCGTCTATACTGAATAAGAAAGAAATAATAATAGAGGCCTATTTATTATTTTCATAGTTTTTATGTATTTTAGGCTTAACATATTATTACAAAGGTTTATATAAGCAATCATCTTTGGTTCTGGAACGGATTAATCCAATTTACATTATATCTTATGTGAAAAAATGATTCGCCATTCGTACAAATCGCCATTCGAACTGCCTCCTGGAACGGATTGTGTACGAATAGCGAGGTTCCACTGTAATTGCAATAAAAATTAATTAAAGGTAACAGTATAAAAAACGTAGTTTTGTAGAAAAAGGCCCAATAGATGCCTCAGAGAAGAATCATTGGGACAGGTAGGCCCGCCCCGCCTGTGATTGTTTGTGGGCGTGGGGGTACCCGGAGTCGCTAATTGTCCAGGGCTCACAGATCTTTGGACAGAGTATATCGTATATGCTCCAATAAACGCCGAGGCTCTTATTGTCGCCGGTCTCTTATTGTCGCCGGTCTCTAATAGGCGCCGGGTTGCAGAGGGGACACGGCCTAATAGTAGCCGGGTCTTTGATATTTGCCTACCGGTACTAGTGTAAGCGTCCGTATCTTTATAGTCCTGCGTAATACCTTACGGTACATTGCCTTACAAAATGCCGACGAAACGGTCATTTGACACTGCCTTTAAGATTCACGTGGTGGAATACTCGAAAGAAACTTCCGGTGAGGCGGCCGTCCGTCATTGCGGATTCGGACGACGAATAGCAGCGAAATGTACAGAAAGACATTGTCATTTATCTTTAACAGTCTTAGCATGTGAAATTCAAATAAAATAGCTGTTTGTAATATTAGCCGGTATTTATGTATAAAAATATTGCGATCTGAAGGTTTTTGTTAATAATAGCCGGCCTCTAATAGCAGCCGGTCTCTATTAAGCGCCGGGAGCCGAGGCTAGTTTTGCAAATAAACGCCGGGGGCCTCTATTGGAGCATATATGGTATCTATGTAGCTATCTATCTTTATGTTGCTTTGACTGAAATGCTAAAATGTTTGTATATTTTTCCTCTTTTTTTTCTTTTTTTTTTTTTTTAAATAAAAATATATTGGCTGTACATCGCGAGATCCCAACATTTGCGGAGACCGGTACGGAGTCTCGTTCGCCCCTGCTTATCAGATTTGACTTTGTTGAAGAAAAATATAGATCCATCCAGCCTTATCCCAACGTATATAAGGCAAAATGGGTTTATAATTATAAAATGCACCCATTTTATATAACTATTTTATAAATCGATATACTACATATGATTACGTCGACTATACGAAAATACATCTGAAAACAGAGTTGCTGTTTTCAATGCTAATTAATATGGCGCAAATAGAGTTGTTACTAACGCTTCAGTTGGCTGTGGGTAAATTCGCTGCATTCCTGCGAGCAACGGCCACACCGGCACATATCGTAACCACGTGCACAACTACCGATTGAGCACGTGAACAGCGGAAGGATTCGCTTACAAGAACAAAGCAATACTACAGGGGAAGGGTTTTACACGCGATGAATCACCGCAGTTTTCCTTCGGGCTACACCCAAGCGACGATTTCGAATCAGCAATTAAGACTGGTCATCCATGAGCTGTAATTATGATCAAGATATAAAATCACTAGCAATAAGACCGTTTGTGGGTTGTGATTTCTAAAACTCCCATTCAACTTAAATTACAATTTTTTTTTATTGTTTAATTTGTTATAGATTTTTTTAAATATTTACTCTTCTTTAAAACAGTGGTTCGTTAAAAACGAACGGGATCTCGAAAACTTGTATTCTTTTTTATAACTTGATCACGTGTCTTAATGAAGGTGATAAAAAATGATTTTATTGTTTTATTTTTAAGCATATTTTCTAAACACGATCGACTTAGAAAGGGGCGAGTAGAACCCTTGCCCTGGGCCCAGCACCTAACGAGACTTCATATATACATATACCAAAATTATAAAAAAAAAATTATTTAAAAAAATGCAAAATTGGAGAGAAGACTCACTATTTCAAAGTAATTTTACTCAAATTAGTAATAATTAGTTTGTTTCTCTAATCCTCTCCAGCCATTGTTCAATAGTTTATGAACAGACTGACTGATGGACAGACATTTATTTTCATAATGAACGAAGCTTATAAACAAATAAATGGTCAAGTAATGACAAGAAAGAGCTAAAATAAAGAGAGAAAGTTCATTAATTTGGAAATAAAGTTTAATTAATTTTTTTTATTATAATTATGGAATGCCAGTATTGTCAACATCATTTTCCAATCAATTTCTATTTCTGCGATTTCCTTCCGTTACTTTAGTAGTTGATTCGAACAAATGCCCTGCTAATACGATAAAGCAATTATCTATAGACTGGAGGCACAGGGTTCGATCTCCGGCGATAGTGTTTTTTTTTTACCTCCATACAGCTCCTAGTTTACTCAGTCCTCTGTCCTGAAGAAGAGGTTAAGACGGGCGAACTTAGGACTAGCCTTCTAACTTCCATTTTTTTCTCGTTAGGCTGATGATCGCAAGAGTCCTACCATCTACGCTAAAAAAAGGGGTGCCCTTTTCTAATTTCTAAAATGCATTTTTTCCCATCTATTTGTATAACCTATAGTATCTGAGTAGACGACAAGTGTCTTCATCTCCACTTCACAGTATGAACTGGTAATAGATTATGCTTTGTGCTTCTTACGGTCGATTTCTCCAAATGGTATTAGTATTAGCTAAGTCGCAACTCTATTGGACTTAATTCAAGATTAGCTTAAGACTATATGCAGAAATCGGCCGTTAGTGTTGTAAACCAAAGATAAATATGATTTCAGAGTTCCTCTAATTTTTGGATTTCGACATTTCGACCTTTTTTTTTGGGGGGGTGGGGGGGTCGTTAACGATCATTGAATACAATAATTTTTTTTAGTTTGTCACTATTCTCATGTTTATGATTTCGACGTCGATTTTTTGAATCATGAAAAGTAGTTCTCTAACATTGTCAAAGCCAAAAAGATACAATGAGGAACAATTGTTATTAAACCTTTTCTTATAATTTTTTCGTCTTTTTAAACGTTCATAAATAATATTTGATGATCAGAATATCCCACATGAACGAAATCCATGATTATTACTAATTATTATAATCTTCGAACAAATCCTCCAACAGAACCAGTTATAATCCCTCCTACAAAACTATTCTCAATGTGCAACTGGATAATGTCTTCATATCTTATTTCCGTAAATATTATTAAGCTTAAATAAACATCACCTACTAATCTTAAACCAATAAAAACTTATCTAGTTCTAATAAAATTTATTAAAATAATTTATTTTATTCGCAGAAGTTCATAACTCCTTTCTTTAATGAAAAAACCTGCTAACATTGAACCCGTAGTAGGGTCTTGAGCTTCGGTAATCATAAATGAACTATGTGTATAGGATTTTAACAAGAAATGCTAGAATAGAAAAAAAAAATGTATGTAATTCTTTCAACATTAATTTCATATTAGGTAATACTGTAAACGATAATCTTCCTAACTCTTCATGATAATATTCGAGTGAGAGTCAAATAAAAACCTTAAAATGGCGATAAAAAAAAAAAAAATCGAAAAACTGCGCCAGTGTCCGATAAGTTGGTAATGTTGTGACCAATTACATAAAGAATGTCCTAAGCCCCTCGAACACCATGCAATTTTTCAGCAACTTAGTCGTCCGATTTTGACGTCACGAGTTGATATAAACTTTTGTCAAGCCCCGAACATCATGCAACTCGACAAATCGAGGTTTTGAAACCTCTCTGATTTAAAGAATGTCCGGTTCTCGCCAATATTTTTATCCTCCTCGACGGAGTGGAGGCTTCATTTATTCGAAAAGAATGATAGGATGCTTTTACTTGAAAAAGAATTGTGGGACACGCTTTCATTTCCGGTCAGGAAAAATTCGGTTTCGCGGGTTCGAATTCATAGAGTTCGTCTTCCCTTCGAATTCAGGAGCAACTTCAAATAAACTTTTTAGCCTGCATATTAATAACAAAAAATGCTTCGTTCTGTCTTCCTTGTTTTCTCTCACGGAAGTTGGTGGTTCTTTGAGTTAATATTCTACAAATAGGACGGCTTCCATTCCAAAAGAATGTATTTTTAGAAAGATGCTGAATTATGCGACTGTCGTATTTTACTAGTGTTCCTACATTTTATAGTTGGATTAGTTCAATAATTACAAATTTTCAATTTTGCCTATTCTTGTACTTTTCATTTCTATCTAGGCAATTAATAACATCGATTTTAAATTTGTCTGTGTAAATTACTGTTAAATAAATAATAGGCCTAAAAGTAACTGTGTGTGTGTGTGTGTGTGTGTGTCTGAAATTTTGATGTTTGTTTTTGTTAAGTATTCGTTTTTTGTTTTTGGTGCTTTTTTTTTAAAAAAAAGATGTTTTAATAATAATAAAATAATAATAATAATAATAGGGATGTTTCATTGTCGGTTTTTTTATTACCTCATCTGTTGTATACCTCCCCACTTTTCCTTTCGCTTTTTCTACAAAGGGTTTATATAAATTGTAATTGAAAACTAGAATTTCTTAAAATATAATTGTTAGTCAGTCACTCTCTTTTTTTATTCGTAAAAAGAAAAATTTTAACACTTTGATCACGTAATTATTTAATACATCGCCCTGAAAATGTATTTCCTTTTGGATTTTATTTTGAATATTAAATAACTATATTGAAGCTTCTTTTTGTTATTTTTACATATTATTTGGTATTACTTACTTTATTCTTTAACTTAGATAATAATGAAAAGATAATTCACTACTTGAATATATACTTTATTTTAAATTTATCAATATAAGATGTAAGTTTTGATTTAAATAATAACGTAACTTGTTAATACGTTGGCCAGTGGCGAAGGCTCGCGAACCGCAGTATAGGAAGCGCTGCTCTATTTTTATTTTATCTATCTCTCCGTCTGCTGTGCTCTGATCTCAAACAGTAAACATCCTTTTCATTCTGAATTTCACTTTTGTTTTTTGCAACACAAGCATCAAACTAATAATCTATATTTTATTGTTTATTTGTTATTTAGCTGCTGCGTAACAATTTTTTTTTTTTTTTTTTTTTAATGTTTACCAGTCCTATTAGATATACTTATATTAAGAATACCTGTGGTATAGGTGCTGATAGTTTGATATAAATACTTAAAAATTAAGTGTAGTGAAGTTAAATTAAGATTAAACACATAAAAAATCAGTTAATATCCGGTGTAATTGATGAAAAAATAACTTAATGTTTTTGAATTTTTCTAAATTATATATTTCCCAATTTATTTGACTAAATTTATAATGAATTTGGCTTTCCAATCTTTGACCAAAATGATTTTTTAATTTAATAATATTGAAAATTCTTAGCCAATTGTATCTAGTTTTTTTTTTTTTTTTTTCTTTGTTTAAAATTTTTTTTTTTTTCTTTATTTACTTCAAAAGATATTTTTCAAAATTGTTTCGTAAATGAATCTTTCTTTAATGGTTAGGATCTTATATTTTTTCTAACATTATTTTTTTCCAATAAGCATTTCTTATTAAAATTGATGTAAATATTATTTAGAATTTTTAATATTAATTTATTAACATTTTGCAATTGGTTTTTATTTACAAAAATCCAACATTCTAAACCGAAGTCAAGCACCGAATCAATTAATGATTTGAAAATAATCAGTTTCTGTTTAAAAGAGAATAAATGTTTTATGTGAAAAAAGATGTATGCATAGGTATGTAATTTTGTAATAACCAAATTATAATGAACTGTCCAAGTAAATTTCTCATCCAGATAAAGACTTAGATATTTTTGTTGAGCAACTCAATTTTGTTGCAATTACAACTGTTGTTATCCTTAATGAATATTTATATACAGTGTGCCTCGATTCACGAACATAATCCGTTCCTAATCCGTTCCTTGACCCTGTTCGTGAACCGAAAAGTTCGTGATCCGAATCAATTTTTCTCATTGCAATTAATGTAAATTCTTTGGATAAAATGTAAATTCTTTGGATAAAATATAAATTCATTGGAAAAAATTCTTGTGAGCATAGCATTAGAAAATTTATGTAAAGAAAACTACATCCATTCCACTGTGAATTGTTTACTCTGTACTGTTACGGTGATTGCGAAACACTGGATTACATTACGTTATTCGTTGTTGTTTTTTTTCCCCAACGCAGTAATTTTTTTTTTCAAGAGACTGGATGGGAATAGCAACAAACTTTTCCCAGCAGTCCATTAACATAATTTTTTTTTCTTCTTCGTATTGAAATGAAGCAGCGTAACATTAATCTCTTCCAGTCTTCGAATATTTTAGTATTTCCGGTGATAGATTTACACGCGATTCAATAGAGATTGGCTTGCTGAAATTTTGAGCTTGTCGCAGTTACATGAGGTTTTGTCCTTGGCAGATACCTCTTCTTACTTCGTAACAGGAGAACCGAAATACTTGGCTTTGGAGATCGCCAATCCCAGGCTGTCTGCCAAACGAGACATTCATTCAACTCAAGTGACCTTCATCAATTTATTCCTTTTCAATGTCAAAGCAGCAATTTTCGTGGAACCTGTAATTATATAAATATATATTTTTAAAAAAGCAATTTAAAAAGAATCGAAAACATTTATAAAACAATAAACTCTTTGCGTTAAACAAATAAATAAATAAGTAATAGAATAAAAAATAGAATTTATTATGTGCACCACTCAGTAAATAAATAAATAAATATACGTATACTGCGTCAAAAAAAGTCCCGTTTAGTAAATAATAATAATAATAATAAATTATTGTTAATGAATATTACTATTATTCATGTGTAACTAGTTAAATTATCGGATCCAGACCATTAAAAAACAATGACATTGATTTTTCAAGTTGAAGTTGCGTAAAAGCATTAAAAGCACTTGTATAATATCATCCACTTCCGAAACAGCGCTCTCTTTCGAAGCAAAACACAACTACTGTCTTTGAGGAGCCAACAAGGCATCGCCAGAATCTGTTATGGCGTGACTGTCAACTGACGTCAACTTTTAGACAGAAATTACCCGAATAGTTTACATTCTCGAAATACAGTAAAAGAATGTGACTTCATCTGCTTATAATGTATGTATCCCGAACTGAGGGTGGGAATGAAGAAGCCCACCTAACAAGAATGACTTCATTATTTTTTGCTTTATTTTTTAGTTTTGTTTTCTTCACGCTTAACCTAATACAAAATAAAATTCTTTTTAATTTATTATTACTTCCTGTATTTACTGAAATGTGAATCATATTTGTATTTCTTTTCAATTATTTTCGCTAAATTAAAATAAAATACGTAGATATATTAAAAATTTGTTATGTGAAATTCATTAATTGATTAGGGATTTTCATCATCCAGTATGAGAATACGAAAAGTCAAAATATTCCCGTGGGTTTAGATATGCATGGCTTGGAGATTAACTGTAAAGGGTCTTAAAAAAAAACAAAAAACAATCTAAATATAGTATGAAATTTACGTCTTCTTTTAAACTTAAAAAAAAAAAAATACTGAAATTCGTTGATCGTTTAGTCCTAAAGCGTCATTAAAGTCCCGAAACCGAAAGTAAGTGTAAATTTTTGATGGTATCATCAGTACTTGACATAGAACGACATTGAAAACTTATATACACTCATTGCCAAAAAAATTAGTGCACCCAGAACGATGAAACTCGCTGTACGGCACCATTACAGGCAGTTAAGCTATGATTGCCCGCTGAAAACTACCACTAGGGGCGTTAGTATCGCTACGGGTGTAGTTATGTGAACGACCATCATACGACCGCTGGGTGCTTTATAATCAGTGGAGTTGTAGAGGGCAGGTTTCAGAGAATCGCATACCATCAACAAAGTTTGGCCTTCCCCTCCCCTCCGTTTACACCCTTTAGAACCCGAAAATTGAAAATAGTCGAATACGTATCTGTTCGATATTGACAAAGAACATTCATGTGAAATTTCGTGTTTCCCACGAAAGAGTTTGAGAGATATGCGTACTCTTCAAGAAAGTTTGCCAATTCCCCTGTTTACACCCCTGAGTCCGAATCCAGATTTTCGTTGTTCTTAAATTAAGAACATTTAATTAAAATAAACAGTTAAGAAAAATATTATTTATTTCAAAACAATAAAAAAAAAAAAAAGAAAATTCATTATCGTAAATAAAGAAGGAAAGTAAACAAACAAGCAAATAAAAAAAAAAAAGTATTCCCATCAAGCGGATTTTAACCCGGTAACCATACCTCTACTTAAAAATTATACAAAAGTGAGAAGGAGATTAAATTAGGGGAGTCCAGTTTTCAATTGTAGTCTGTTATTTACGCAGGGTCCTAAAGAGTAATTGTGCAAAGTTTGGTCCAGATAGGTGAAAGAGCCTAGAGTGTATAGTGAACAAACAAACGTCCTCCTTTATATATGTAGATTAATAAAGGTTTAGCAATAAAAATAATACTAAAAGATCAATATTTTGCTGTTTATTTAATAAATATAATAAAATATACTTCAAAATCAGAATATTTATTTCTTCAAAATCTAGCGTAATGAACATGTCGAGTACAAGGATATTGATATATAAAACATACAAATAAATATTCGTGTAATTAACTTTAAAATTCTTTAATTAAAAAATCAGAAATAAACTTTTAACGCACAAAAAATTAAATTGAAGATCAAAATCACTTAACGTACAAACATAATTATAAAGGAATAAAATATGGTTTGCTAAGTATTATTTTTATTGCTAAACATGTATACTGTACTGTTGGAAGTTGTCGTAATATCTGTGGAAGGGAAGTGTATACGAACAGTTTATAATTATTTTCTCGTCCCCCCACCCCTCCCGTCAGAAAAGAATTTACGAGAAGAATCTTAAATTCTCTGTTTCACTTGAATTCACTATAAAGAAAAAAAAAATAATAATAGCAAATTGCGACTAAAATTCTGAATCTAAGATTTACTTACATTTTTACAATAATATCCATTTTGTTTTTTTAAATTGCTGAACTTTACGTAGAAGGGCTGTTTACATAGAAGGGTGTCAAGATGCATTGGTTCCCTTACAAGGACCTCTTAATTCTGAGTAAACGACGTAACCTCAAGACATCTTTTGGCGCCACAACTTCTCTTCGAGTCAAACAGGGGTCAACGGAATTCTGTAATTGTAGAAATTTCCCATTTTTTATTTTCTCTTTTAAATGGCAGTTTCAAGATGTCTAATATGCAAAGCCAGATTTTTTTATTTTTTTTTATTTTTAATAATATAGCAACAAAATAAGAAAATAATAAAAACCTCAGAAATTACGTTACAACGTATAAATCATAATGAATATGAAATAGTTTAATAGCAAGCTCTGTGTTTGAATATTTCATAAATAGTTATATATATTTGAATTTTTTTATTTATTTATATTTGAATTTTTTTTTAAGTAAACTTATAATTTTGTAGCGATGTTGAAAAAAAAATTACATTTTGCTTAACCAACGGTATTTGCAATGTTTGGAAATTAGTAATTCTTCACAGTGAAACGTGGATAATTCGAACTTGTTTAATTCGAAATTCTGGATAATTCGAATTTTTTGCTCGGTCTTTACAATTCTGAATTAAAATAATGTTAAAAAATCGTGAATAATTCGAATTTTTATTTTGGATAATTCGAATTTTTCTTATGATTATTCTTACAATATTACGGTAAAAATTGTTCCTGAGACTTTTCTCAGCTAAGGTGCATTAGTTATTTTAACGGTCTTTCTAAGGAAAACAAAAAGCGAGGGTTGGAATGTCACTATGTGGGGATTTCCGAGGATTTTTCTGTCCACCCTCTATTGTTACCCTCTCCTATGACTCAAAGATTACATTCAATGAAGAAATTAAAAATATCTGCCTTTTTTTTTTTTTAAAGTGATGAATAATTAAGCTAGTAAAAAATGTTTGATTTAATGAAAAAAAATGCAGCAGTATTCTTAGAGAAAGTTTGTGTTAAATCTTTGATCGTGGAATTATTCTTTTTTATTTATCTCTTCTGTTTGAGAGAATATATGTAATTCGAATTTTTGGATATTTCGAACTTTTTCTCTGGTCCCTTCAACTTCGAATTATCCGAGTTTGACTGTAATCATTTAATTAATATTAATATCTTTTTTTCGTTGTAAAATAAACATTTAGACTTAGGTATAGATCAAATAAATAATATGAATAAAAGTAATCGTACAGGAAATACAATCAAAATTTTATTTAACTGCCCCCCAAAAATAAAGAAAAGATAAATCGATAATAAAACAAAACACTTAATTTTTTTTTGTTTATTTATAAAAAGTTATCAAAAAAAAAAAAAGTTCAAAATAACAGTTCGTAACGAAAACATTTCTTATAAAAGCAGTAATTGTTAGCAGTGGCATATTAAAGAGCAAGGAAAGGTTTCTGGGGGGTAGGGGGTGGAGGGCCCATCCACGATATTTTTAAATTAAAACGAAAAATTATAGATTGGTCTTGATATCTAAGTTAAGGGAAAAAAGCTCCGTAATCCTAAAATCAAAACTGACAATCCTGATTACTGTAGGATTTCTTTTGAATATTATTATTATTATTATTATTATTATTAACTTTCTAACAGTAGTAAGAAGTGAATCAGTTAGACATTTAACTGGATAACAGTGAAATAAGGCATTTAAATAACCGCTTATTTCATTTCATCCTAATTTATTTCTCAGTAATTTTCCATACAATTTCTTCGTCGAACTGTTTCGAAGTCACGTGGATAGCACGTGACAGTTCTCCAACTTTAGCGCCGTTCACGATTTCCATGCAGTTCCCATTCGCTCCTTCGGAGCCGTGTTTATTTCCAAGGAAATTATTCACGAACACGCGTTTGACGAGTGCGTGGATTATGATGGGGTTCTCTTTTTGCTGTGTTTTTAACTGCTAAGCATAAAGAAAGCACTTAAGATAAAAATAAGGACACATTGAAATGGTCCTCGTTATTTTTTTTCTTAATTAAGGTGAAATTAAGAAGGAAAGAAAAAAAATTTTGAAAAATGAAAGCATATTAAAAATAATAAAATTAGACTCTTAATAAAAATAAATATTTTTATTTTATTAAGTGCATAGCCAATTAATAATAAAACTAAATATTCCATTAAGGAAATAGTTATTGATTAAAAAAAATGATGGACGGAGTAAAAAAAAAAATAATAATCAATTTTTTGTCTATGGGTTCTAATTCAATGGCATTTCGTGCATCTATGGTCACATCGCTTCAAGTAGCTTTATCAAGTTGAAAAGTATGTTTAGATCTTTATTAGATAGAAAAAGCCTACACACACACATAATAACACAAGTATATATATCATTAACACTATTGGTTTCTCACTCCACTGATTGGTTTCTTCAGGGCCTGAAGAAGTATCACATCAGTGGCTTGAGAAACCGGTAGTGTTAAGGATATTTATTTGTGTTATTATATGTGTAGACTTTTTCTATCCAATAAAAATACCCATACACTTTAAACATTCTCTCTTTATGTTTAAATCTAATTTGATGAGAAACAGAGAATAAAACGGCTATAATTACGATTGTTTTATATTGACTGTTAGCGAACTAACGAGCTGGAGACTTATTCTATAATATGAATGTAATGTTTTAAATAAAGCGTACTTAATTTTTATAATCTTTTGCTTGCTTAATTTTATAGATAGGCTTACTTTACACGATTGCTGTACTGAAGATTGCAGATTTGTGTAATCTTAAATTCTCTAGTTTCGATCAGCTCACTCAACATCGCATTCATTTTATTTAAAAGTCACCTCAAACGAGAGTGAATAGGCAGAAGGAAGATGCTTCTGCGATCATCTGCCTTACGAGACAAAATGGAAGTCGAAGGTAAGACTGACGATGCTCAAACCGTAATCCCACAACCAGGGCTGGATTAACCCACTTTGGGACCCTAGACATTTTCTTCTTATCTAGCCCCCTCCCTCTCCCACAAGAAAAAATAAACTTAAAAAATAATCTTATTTACAAATCTTTTCAAAATAGACAGTTTGACCGGGCCCTTCAAAAAACCGGGCCCTTCAAAAAAACCGGGCCCTAGACATTTGTCTATGCGATGATCCGGCCCTGCCCACAACAGAAACCAGACATCTATTAAAGAAAAGGTTGGGTGAATCCTAAAACCCGAACGAAGCCGAAATAAAAAGGTGGAACCCTCTTACCACTATCGAGGATTGGCTCCTGCAGTACCATAGATAAGCATTTTAAAATTTTGTTAATCTCTCAATGGCAAAAATAATATAATATAATAAAAGACATAGTAATAAGAATTCCATGCACAGTTCTCGCCTTGTTATTAAAAGATAATGAAATTTTAACAGTATCAACTTAAATGCAAACTAATTAAACAGAGAGAGAGAGAGAGACCATAATGCACTTTTTACACATATTAATAATTAAAATTAAAACAGTGCGACGTTTCAAAGTTCCAGTAATCGAACTTTTTCGTCAGGCTTGTCTCCAACATTTTAAAATTCTTTTTTGCTTTCTTTGCCTGACGAAGAAGTTCGATTACTGGAACTTTGAAACGTTGCATTGTTTTAATTTTAATTGTTAACATATGTGTAAACTGGTGGATTATGGTCTCTGTGTTTAATTATTTTTACCTGCAAGTTAAAACAGTTTAATTAATTCATGCAAACTAAATTCAGGAATTGTATTTGCGGGAGGTGAAACTGTAGAAGCTGAAATTCCCAATAAGGTAATATTATTCTAGAAAGAATAAACTTGGCCTTTCTTTAAATAGTTTGGATACGACTGATTTAAAGCCTCTATGGTTGTGATTACTTATATTCAGATTAAAATCTGCTTATCGCTGGGAACTGGTTCGTCCTTCACGTGTCAGCCATCACCGCCATTTGACCTTCACATTGAAAAGCAGTCTAATCAAAACTACAATCATTTCCCACCCACACTCCCTGGGCGGAACGAAATCAATCAAAGCTAATTCAGAAGACTGGAACAGATCCACCGAGAACAGATGGTTCTGCCTCGACTTTTAGTAGATATTCTGAAATATTCACAGAAGAAATCAGATATATTAAAAACGATTTGGAAAATAAAAACACAACAGCAAAAATGGTGGTTTCGTATTAAATTAAATAATTACCAAAAGGAAGAAAAATAATAATTAACAATACATTCAACCTACGAATAAACGCAAAAGAATGTCAAGTCTTAAAAGATACAATTTTTGTTTAAAGTTAATTAGAGGCAGTGCATTTGTACACGCCTCCTCCCTCCCTTGCAAGCGCTTTTGTGTATTATTAAGTGATTTAATTTAAAACTTTAATAATTACTGAGAACGCGGAATATTTTTCATCTCGTTATTCTGCATGAATATTTTTCATCTCTGTTTTTGGGACCTGTTTTTGGGACCTGTTTTTGAAATGAAATTATTTCAGTTTCCACCCTCTCCTCCTCGAAATGGGCCCCGAGCTCTGTGTACTCAGTTCTCACTATGCGATGTTTCAGTTGAACGCAGATATCTAAGATATTAACCATTGACTCCTAATGAAATTCAACATTCGGAAGATGACAAACATGCTTAAGTATTTCCTCCAGATTGTAGATAAGTTAATGTGATATAGACTAACATAGAAAAACTTTGTTTAACATTTTTCACCATCAGTCGTCCATTTTGCCTCTTGGACCAGTCACACCGTGACTCCAGTTTCTTTAAATTGTACGTTTTTTCCATGATTTTTCGTATTTATAACACTTAATATACATTACATTCTAACTTTTACTGATTAATCCATTGAAATTTCAGTGTTACATTTCATGTTTCTCTATCCTTAGATCTGAGATCACGATACCTCAGGAATCTATCCTTAAGGGCGTTTCACATGGATCCGAAAATCGGATGGTCGGATCCACGAATCGGACGTATTCTCTTTCACATGGCCACGAAACGTCGTTTATACGAACGATTTGAATGTTATACGTCGTATAGACGACGTCGGAGAGAGTTTCGTGGCCATGTGAAAGAGAATAAGTCCGATTCGTGGATCCGACCATCCGTGGATCCATATGAGACGCCCTTTAGATCTTTGATCACGATACCTTAGGAATCATTTATGCTAGGAAACTGAAAAGTTTTATGGTAGGTTTAGGCTAACAAAAGTGAACTGCAGGAAAAGTATAATTCGAATTTTTCCTATATTGTGATGAGAAGGACTCAAGGACTGTCGATGTTACAGCGTATATTAAGACTGGTGAAATGAGTTCACCGAGGACATTAGGGGAAGGGAGGGCAAGATGGAAGGAGCGGGTAAGATGGAAACTACCCAGAAATCCAAAACACGTGACATGACGGCTGTGTCGCTGCGCACACAAAGATACATGGCCATCTTGAATTGACGAGCGAAGTTCAGTACGTGTCGCGCCAGCCAGTGGAGTGTCCATTTATTTTGTTTCTTTGATGGCGGATTGTTATAGAAACATTCGATATTTTTAGTGAAACTGTTTGCAAAAGATAAGAAATATTACTATTTTTTTTTTGACAATAAATATCTACTAGGAATCGAATATATGAATTGATATTTATAAAAAGAACAAAAGTGTTAGAGTACAGATGCGTTAGTATTATTATTTGGACGGGCGTATGGGCAAGATGGAAATATGACGTGTAGGGCATGATGGAAACATTTCCATCTTGCCTGCGTGAAATTATTTTAAGTCTGTATTTTATTTCCTCTCATTAATTGCGTATTTGTTCTTTCTAGATGGTCTTCAAATAAAAAGAAAGCCATCTACGTCATACACGATTTCTCCAAAGAAAATATTGCCTTCACCAAAAGTTACTCCTTTAATGAAAAAACGAAAAGTTAGATGTGAGAAGTCAGAGATTCTAACTAGTTCCTCATTCAAAGCCACAATTGAAAAGTGAGCTGAAAAAGAAACCAAAACTAGAGTTTCAGCAAGACAGCAAAGGAGAAGACAACAAACATCATAACAAAAGTATAAAGGAGTATAAAGAGTATGAGTATAAAGGAAAGGGGAAAGGAAAGGGAAAAGGGAAGGGAAAAACAAAAATAACAGCGAAAATCAAGGAAGGGTTGCAACATTCGCAGCAAACTTCACAAGGAGATGGGGTTTTGCCTGTTTTGTGCAGAACAATCCGTGGAGCCACCAACAGAAGACTAGTTACAATGTCCATCTTGTTGTGGTTGGGCTCATGAGCTGTATATTGATACAGAAGATGGTTGTTTCTTATGTATCAATTGTAAAATGTAAGAATATCCTGTACATTCCATCATGCCCGTATAAGCTTTCCATTGTGCCCTCAGGGTGAGGGCACAATGGAATTTAGCAGGATTGTACTTCATGAGTCATTACTGATTTTTGACCAAACATTAATTATTATTAATTACACAATGATATTACCTTTTCGTTTAAGTATCAAGGCTGATTAAAATAAAAGATTTATGCTATGTTGTTTTCTTTTTTTTTTGTACCACAAAGTTAGACCTTCCATCTTGCCCTCCTCTCCCCTATATAGAGGGAGACATCATAAGAGAGAGATTTTTTCTTCAGCAAATTACCGCGCACAGTAAGGTCCATTAAACTAGCAGATGGGAACTCCCAATTGATTTTGATGAAGGTTGGGCCCTCATGGCATTGGTTACTAGATACCTTTTTAGTTACGCTTATAAGTGAAAGTTTCATTTGGTTAGGTTTTAAGTAATGTGAGATATCTGATAATTTTGTTAGTTCCAACCGATTGAGTTCGGGCGTCGGGCTGACCACCCGACCTCACCTTAGACCCATTGGTCCTCGAACGCCGGGAGCCTTACCTCCCGCGACCACAAGGACCACATAGGCCTGTAGTGGGACACTTTAACTACTGATTGAGTCTTTTAATACGTTATCTAAATACTGCCATTATAAATGAACGCTTTCCTTGTAGTCATTCCACCCAAAAAAGAAAAAAGTTGATCTTATCTTCCAACCAAAATATAAACATCGGAACCAGATTTTTGTCGCCGTAAGTGTCGTCCGGGATCCTTGTCCCATTACCCTCCTTTAAGCTTTGTGCTGTTACCAGAAATTTACTTCCCTCAATTTTAATCATATTGTTAGAAATAAGAAATGACAGAAAACAAATAGTGCAGAATAAAGCGACTTTAATAAAAAAGTGGATGTCATTATTTTACGACCAGGGTTAATTGCTTGTTCATTCCTGGTTATGTAGTTGTGTTTTTATTTTTTTTACTCTTTGTATTTTTTTTTTGGTTCGATTCCAGAGATTTCGAAGTGATATATTAATGTTGTTGATTGTTATTTCTGTGTATTGGCAGACCTTTCGTCTTCAAACCTTGGCTTGGCATTTATTAGGAAGAGTAGTAAATGATTTCAACAAGGATACAGAGATTGAAAAATTGTGAACAGAATTCACAGACAATGAAGAACTCTTCTTCAAATTCATTGTTTATAATTCCTTTCTCCATCAGGTGATTTTAAAGGGATGATGGACTGATACAGGATACCCAGACCCTAAACAGGGCTTTTTTGAACAGGGTTTAGCAGATATATTGTTAATTTATTATTTACGTTTCAATTCTGCAAATATAAGGTTTTTGTCGTAAAATGTACAGACATACCCTGTATTACGACATGTTCGGTTTCAGATCGTTGTCTTAAAGCGAAAATCATTGGATTGCTAAGCTGGAGCTTTTTTTTTTCCGTTATGGATGTATTACTGCTTTACAATCGTTATATACTTGCATAATTGACTTCTGTTTTCACTTTCATTTGCCATTATTAAGATTCTATATCTTAATCATAAAAAAAAAAAAAATAAGTGAATATAATTTTGTGCTAAAGCATAAATTTAAGGACGACTCATAATAACAGAATCTTAAAATAATAATCATTTTTTTTTATTATTATTTTATGAAAGTACATTATGAAAGGAAAAATAAAAATAAAAGTTAAGAAAAAAATTTTTTTAAAAAGTTAGGAAAACAAGAAAAGCAAAAAAAAAAAAATCCTTGCGGACATTGAGAAAAAAAGATTTAAGAGAAGAAAACAAAAAGAAAAAAAAAAGTAAATGCACAATTCGAAATGACAACATTCAGCACTTGGACTCAGCAACTTACCGATCACGCTACAGCTGACAACTGAAATCAGATGGTTGCATTTCTGATATTGAAGCTAATAGCAGAAATCCAATGAAAACAATGCCCAATATTTCGAACATGGGGGTGTGTGTGGGGCGTTGGCCCTGAAGATACCCTCTTCTGATGTATTTTGGGCCTCTTATCACGATGATGAAATTGATTTGTCTATCCGATCTTCCGTTCGGGAGTAGTTAAGAGGGTACAATGCCAAATATCTCGAATATGGGGGGGGGGGGTGATATTAGCCCCTGAAAATACCCATTCCTACAGTGTTTGGGCCTCTGAACACGATGGTGAAATCCGTTTGTCGATCCGTTCGGGAGTAGACAGAAAACGGACGGAATAGCTACCTACTTTGGTCGCTATTACAATAGCTCCCAAATGGTTGCTAAAAAAGAAAGAAAATGAAAATTGTAAAAGTTTAATATTCACTTAATCACAGAGCGTATTTAGTGCTGATCTTGTTTATAAGCAAACTAGCCGGGTACCGTCGCTTCGCTCCGGAACCCTTGCATATATAGCATTAAAAAAAAAAAAAAAAAAAAACATTATTTATTTAGCAAATTAATATTCAGATTGGAGAATTTATGACTTCCCAGCCCGTTGTGGCCTTCGCCGCTTACCTCAGGTGTATTGCGGGTTGGCGCCACCTGGGGTTGCGCCATACACATTTTTGCATGTATCTTGCAAACGCAGAAACGTTTGTGAATGACTGATATATCGTTCGATAGAATTTTCAAATACCAACTTTTTCTCAATATAATGTTCTCTTCCAACTTTTATACTTTTCGTTTAAATTGAGAAAAAGGCATAATTTAACCCTTTAAAAGGCGCCATCTTGGAAACCAAAAAAGTTTTTCGAAAGATTTTTATTAGCATTTTGTTTGCTTAAAAAGATCTACATTTCATCCATTTGCATGACCTATCTTATCTCTTATAGTTAGGTCACAAAATTGGAAAAACGTAAAGTCTTATGACAATGACAGACAGAATAACGCTTTTTATAATATATAATTCTAATTCTAATGAAAACTTTGAAGATTTGGGAGCAAAAATTTTGTCGTTAAAGTATGGATGTACGAGATGTGTTATCTAATTATCATATCTCTCTTATCAAAATGTCCGATTACAAAAACAAAAAACAAACAGGTTTTTGAAGGCGTAAAATTATTGTTGCTGAGGTAAGCATTGATAGAACAATACAAATAACGTATCATCATTTTTTTTTAATCATACAAAAGATGTCGCTGTTTAAAGTTTTATGTGATCGTTGATAAGTTAGTTTATAAATCAATTTAGTAATTGCATTTCCTGAATTGATCATTTTGTTTTTTTTAAACAGAATAAATTTTGTCGCCAAATTGTAATTATATCAAAAATATAATATTGTATTTGACAGAGAGAATTGTTTCTAAAAATTGTTCAAGCCATACAGATATATATTTAAGTTAAAAACAAAGTTATATACCGGTACAATAAAAAATCCACTACCGGTTTCTGTAGCTCTTATTGCCTGCTTCGTCAGACCATATGACGAAAAACCGGTAGTGGATTTTTAGCTTAAAGATGTATGGTGCCTTGAACAACCCTTTCTACTATGAACCCAACACACGATAAGTAATTGTGAGAATTGTTTCTGTATTGCTTCCATTCGTGAGATGGATTATGAATTCATAAGCAGGCACTGAAGGATGCTAAATTAACAGTTCGCAGGGTTTAGCAAGTGATTGGGATCCACGATCTTGGATAACCGAATATTAAACATAACTATAGTTAAAACTTAAAAATTTTAAGTAATATATTTAGCAAAAAAACAAAACAAAAACGATTACTTTTTATTTTTAGTTCAATTAAAACTTTTGTTAACCGTAGATCTAAAACTCTCCCATTTTTGATGAAGTAATTTTAATTATTAAATAAAGTAAACAAGAAAAGGAAATTCAGCACATGCATAGAAAAAGAAAAAGAAATTGCCTTTCTGATTCGATTACGGGAAGGAATTGGGGACGGCCGTTTCGACCTTCTACGGACTCATCAGCCCAATCCTCGCCTTCCCTTAACAGAATCAGAAAGGGGAAGGGGGGAATTAGTCTTTTTTTTTTTCCTGCCAGAGAATTATAAATTCTTCAAATAATTTCTTTATTTAATATTATATTTCTATTTTTAAAATAAAAATGTGGTAAAACAGCAAATTTTTGAAAAAAGTTTTTGATAGCAATAGTTTTGGTTCGGGATACAGATTAGTACATAATGAGAATGAAGAGAACAATAAAATTCCCAAAAATAAGCATTCCATTAAAATAAAGTATTGATAAAAAAAAATTAAGATTAAATTAAATTCGAAAACCAATTACATTAAATTCGGATAAGCATTGTCAGAATTATTACTTAAATATTTATCTAAAAACAAGTTCTGAGATAAATGAAGAGAATTAATAAAAATACTGATTTTTTTTTTATGTAATTTTTTTTTGTCTGGGTTTTAAAATAAGCCAAAAAAATGGGGAATTTTATTTCTTGAATATTTTCCTATGAAGCTAAAAATATTGTTTTGTGTAATATCTTTGTTCGAATTATTTTTCATTAATCGTTTCTGGAGCCTCACAAATTACGAAGTTTTAGAAATAATAATTTACTAGAATGTTATTAATTTATATCAGTCAGTCTTTTAATAATGAAGTACTGGATTGAAGGACAAAATTCAGCATATAATGATTTCTTGTTAGCTAATTAAGTGAACACTCATTATCTTAATTAGAACTAATTAGTGTCTTTTTTAAGTAGTATTAGAATATTAAAAAAAAATTCGACTTCTTTCGAACGAATTCGGATTACACAATTCTTTAGAAAAAAGATATAATTTTTATGAAGTAGTTGAAAAGACAGTGACATTGTAATCAGTGAAGAACTATTGATTTTATATTAAATATACTTTAACATTTATATTTAAAAAGATTATTTTATTATTTATTAATTTTCATTAATATGATATAAGGTAAGATGGGTACTGGGTTTCTTGAACCAGAGTTCAAGACAGGCGAGCATTGACTCAGTTTCATCCCATTCGGCTGATGATCGGAGGAGCTTTTGCCTCTTATGCCGCATATCTTGTCCTCACGAAATTGGCATGTTACTGACAAAGGTTCATATTTATAGAATTTTTTATAATTAGTAGTTTTATAAAAGTTCACAAATCCATTTTAACTGATTGTAAGTGTAATACAGGTGGTCCCCGGTTACGAAAGAGATACGTAATTCGAATCCCAGATGAACAGCGCATACACGGTACTACTACTAATAATATATTTTTTATTAATTTTTCAATACAAAAGTTACTGTCCCCTTAGGAATGACAAATTCCTATCAACTGATTCTGAATATAGGTATACTATAATTATTTAATAAATTTTGAACATAAGTTTTTATATATATATATATATATATATATATATATATATATATATATAAAATAAATAATATATAATACATTGTTAAAAATATTTAAAGACCTACATCAACGTATAGTTTTCAAGTGATTTTTTTGTCAAATAGACCGCTGAATGCTAATTTTCCAAAATTTTATATTAGGCAGAAACATAATTTAAAAAGTAAAAATAATTTCCTGATTTAGTTCTGTATATGTTTGTATGTAGGATATTAAAGTTACCTATGTTTATCTTATTTTTGTCGAGTAAGGTAAGAACTAATAACAATAAATATTAAAGACATTGGAAGTGTACAAAAATTAAACAAAATAAATAAGATATAACCTACAGGATTTACAATAACAATAATAATAATAATAATATGGAAGCGTCGAACAGATGGCTGACGAGTGGTGAGCTTTTGGGGAGACCGAAGGGTTCATGATCGCGATACCGGACCAAGTCATCCCCACACGCAACTACAAGAAACACAATCTACACGACGCAAACACACACGACGACAGATGCAGGAAATGCCACATTATCGATCTAGCACACGATCTCCAGAAGCAGTGGAGGCAGGACCGAGTACGTGTTGTGCCCATCGTCTTGTCCGCTACTGGTCTGGTACCTTACACATTGCACCATAGTCTCATCACACTAGGACTTTATAAAAACACTTATGCACAATTCCAGAAGGCTGTGATACCAACACAACACGCATAGTTAGGAAATTTATGGACACAAGCACACATCCCTAATCATTCTTGCACACTTTTTTTTTTATACTTGGCAATGTGTGCTTTGGTCTTTGACCCGCCATATTGTCTTTGCTGGGGAAACCCATGGTTTGAAATTTTTTCGATATAACAATACTATGATGCCTCATACGTGGTAATAGTACTGAAGTGTAATATTGTAGTAATAACAATAATAAATCACAAATCGAATAAAAAAGTTAAGACGAAAATGATGTTTAAACAATGAGACCAGCGGCTAGCGTAAAGATGCTGCGCCAATAAACCTCTTACACCTTACGTGTTTCTTTACATGCGCAGAAGAAACTAGTTTCCGAATTATTAATGAAATTAGTTAATTATTCCTATAGGGAGCCCGTTCGTAAGTACGAACGCCAAAGTCGGATCGTGCGTAACCCGGTGACCGTCTTTATGTGAATAAGATTAACTCTTCAGCTAGATTTAGAAACTACCAAAGGAGATTTCTTGATTTTTTTTTTCTTGAATCTTGGGTGATAGATATCTTTATAATAACTCAGTTTCAAATGCTTGAAAACTGACTTATGGTCTTCTATAAATTCTAGAAAAGACAAAAATTTTGTTTTATTCCAGCATGTCGTGAACATCCGTGGATAGAACCTAGAAAATATGCAACTCCGGATTTTCTATATTAGAAAATAAATAGAACGTCTCTAGTATTTATTTCTTGTCGATGAAAATAACTGCATGCATCACTTTATCATATTTATAAGCGTTAGTCTGTCTAATGTGTTGGGCTGTCAAGATCTATTCTTTCTGTCCAAGGGATTAATATGTACGAAAGCACAATACAAACTTTTACTAAATATCTAATTTTCTAATTTCAATTTAACCTTTTTTTTCATAGGGGATATATTTTTATGGGATCGATAAAAGGACATGGTTAAATAGAGAAAACTAAGATTAAATTTCTGCAAGTTATTTTATCTGATACAATATCCTGTTCCTTGCCAACATAAAATTAATTAAACTACATCAAAAGCATGAATTACAGCCTTGATGACTTGAGATATGGCTAAGTGTAGCTGAAGAGTACTCTTAACTGTGAAATACCCACTTGCAGAATCTCGTTCAACCAGGCTACCATGCTGATTAATTCCTTCTAGTTTCAGATTAGATTGATAGTCTCGTAATATAGCCGTGCTGGCGTGGTCGTGCGGTCTCGGCGGCGGCCAGCCGTGGCGTCCAATGCGCCAGTACCTGGGTTCGAATCCCGGTCGTGGCATGGTTGTTTCTTTCGTCTTCTTTTGTGTGTTGTGTCCGCTGGGGACCCGAAATCTGCTCTGTAGGTAGTGGTCCCCATTTGTCTTCTATATGTTACAAGCTATAGTCTCGTAATATAAAAAGGAAGGAATACGATAAGATGTAAGTATAATAAACTGAATTTTTTTTTTTTTTTTAGATGTAATAGGTAAAATAGTTTCTTCGCCGTTTTAGATTTCTTCTTTTTTTTAACCTCATTTCTAGAAAGCACTGGTTGACGCGAAACAGCTCATCACAGCTCGTCACTGGATGACGCTGTTTCGCGAAACGAAATTCCGTTGAATTTTATTCGCAATTCGATTCAATGACTTGTTTTTTAAGTTCAGTTTTAATACTGTTTTCAAACAAAAGTAAATTGGCAGCTTAGAGATTAAAATAAATTGACTTTTTTATTGAATTATTAAGGTTTTATCGATTACTTCGTAATGACTTTTCCTCTTAGTCACAGGTCTTGATTTTTGTATGTATGTATTTAACAAAATTTTCAAGTTTTATTTCTGTTTAATATTGTTTACAGTAGCCTCAGAAAACAGGACTTCCAAATATGGAAATTTCTGATTACTTAGTTGATTCTGGAACTCATTGCTGCACAATAAATACAGCAACCTGGAATGAGGAAACTTTATAATGAAAGGCACACAGAAGGCAAGTTAGACAACTTTGTGAAAGGAGGATGCTCGAGTATCTCTATGAGACTTGAATAAATACTCACACAGGCAAAGGAAAACATGGCACAGAAACGAATACGATGGCCGAGATGTCGAAACTGACGCCATGCTTTTGATCCGTTCTCATATTTATTGAAAATTGTTTGGCATGTCTTTCTGCTTGTTGATCGACTCATGGATATGTTACCCCTTTTGAAATCTTTGATAAGTCACGATAATGGCTTATATTTTTCTTTATTTTGCTGGATAGCCCTGGCTGAAGGGAGCCCGACAAGCTCGAAACAGCTGTCTCGGCTTGACTCAAACGCTTTCAACAAGTTTAGTTGATTCGTCGTTATCTCTTTGATAAGCTCTGAATGAATAATTACGATATAGCTTTCCTGAATGTTGAGCAGTTTTGCAATCTACCCACTTCATTTATAGATTTATTGTAAAACTTTTAAAAGGCACCATAACAGAGATACTGGGCAATCGAAATCTAGTGCATTGCATGTGAACGTATATGCATGTGAACATATGAAATTGGCATATTTTTTTATGATAGTAATTTACATCCTGCTGAGATTTAACGCGTGTATTGTTTTTAAAATCCCATCTAAATTAACACACAGGTTTATTCTGTAAAATGTTTGATTGAGAACTCGCCAATCAGTCTTATTACTTCAAACGTTTTGAGAATATCACGTTTTTCAATCATGCAGATCGAAAAGTATTAATTCTGCTTCAATTGCTGAAATAATGATATAGTTTTAGCGAAGAAAAACATTGAGTATTATTAGTTTTTTTATTACGTCTTAATTGTTTCTAACTAGTTAAACTGGCCTATCGTTTTTTTCCATATCATTAAATATTAGTGATGAGAACAAATTAAATTCTAATGAATTTGTTGTTGTCGTTGTGACGTTGAATGTTAATCAGTTCAATGAACCTCTTACGTCATTAAGACCAGAATACACAACAGTCTAATGTTTACGGTAATATATTCAAAACATCTTATAGTAAAATATTTATTTTAATTTTATTTAGCAAAATACATATTAGAATATGTGTAGTCTAAATATCAAACAGCAAAATTAGTTACTTTAAATATTTTAAAGTAATATAATGGGTGTGCGTGTGTTTGTATTGTCTATATATTCTAATCTATATTCTAAATATTATATAGCAAAAAAAAAATACAACCAATGTAAATCAAAATAAATACTTTTAGTGTCTTATATATAACAAAATAAATACATTGAATACTATACATATAGTACAAGAAGTATTTTGAATTTCAAATATACGAGTATAACAAAAAATAAATAGTTTGGATATCATTCATACAGCAAAAGAAATACTTTGAATACACAACAAATATATACAAATATATCGTATGTACAGTATAACAAAATCAATACTTTGAATTTTCATATAGCTGTTCAAAGGCCTAATTTTATTATATTTATGAAATTTTAAGTATTTATTTTGCTGAACAAAATTATTCAAAATAAAATAGGATATTTCAATTTCATATGTACCGAAAAGTAATTATTCTAAATATCTTTTAAAGTATTTCAAATACTTACTGGGCTTTTGGATTTAGTCAGTTGTAGCATAATTTAATCCAAGCATTATATTTGTATCTTATACCAAAAAAAAGAAATAAATAAATATATAAATAAAATAACTATACTATTGTATGACATACAGCAACTACAAAGTAAAATATAACAAAACGCGTACTCCAAATACTACAGAGAACAAAAAATAATTCTTAAATATTTATAACATAACACATATTCGAAATATCATTGTAATACGTGCAGGAAAAATATATTTTCTAAATATCACATATACTATGCACTAAATATCATACAGTGAAACACACACTTAATATCCAGAAAGCGTTTTCATGTTTTTTTACGAAACTCTGTCATTTTGACTCATGGAAAATGGTAGAGAAACAAAAATCTCCAATGACCTTGAAATCCTATGATTAACTCAGTACGTGTGAGTTGTTTTGTTTTTATTTTATTTTTCAGGATATCACCAGCAAAGAATTTTTCTTTCATTATTTTACTTTGTGTAAAAAATTTAGTATTAATCCTCAAAAAATGAGTTTAACCGCAATTTTATATTAGTTATAAAACTACTTATCTAATTTTACAAAAATTATTGTTGGAAATAATTATTTCTTTTTCAGCATTTTCTATTATTTCCTATTTTAAATTTTTTAAATCTGAAAAAAGCGAAATACGAAAATTATAGTAAATGTAGAGATGATATTTCTTGATTTATTTAGCTAATTTGTTATTTTTGCTTTAGTTTTTTTATATACTTTTAGTTTGTATCTTCTGATAGTTAATCAGAATAATAATTGTAATTTTGTTTCAAAATTAATTATAACTATTTCAATTCCTTATCTAATCATTCCTCAGATCTAACATTTAATCGCGAGTTGCAAATAATTAAATCCTCAGTTTATACAATTGGTAAGCAAATTTAACAATTACAGTATTGCGATCACAAAGACAGGACCAGACTTAGGTCCAGGCAAGCTTGGCAATTTCCTAGAGCAGAAGGAAAGCGCTACAATTATTACACGCTTCTTGATAACTGTAATAATGATTTTTATATATTAATGTCTATTATTACCTTAACTTAGACCAAAGTACTTTCTTTGATAAGTAATAGCATTGCATTATTATATGAGCAGTTAATAGTATCTGTTATATCATTAATGCTTTGATGTAGTAAAGATCAACGTATCGCCAACAGTTGACAAGTTGACTTGTTAGAAACTATAAATAGAAGTTTTTACACAAAGTTTGTATAAAATACATCTTTTTGTAAGTGGAACTTCTTTTAAAACAATTAACTAATATTTCTAAACAACAAGCACATTAATATATTTCCGTTAATTCTTTGTTTACCAAACACTAGTTAGATTACAAGTTGAATTGTTATCAATGAACTCTTGTATGATATCAGTGATGTCAGCAAAAAAAAAAAAAATGTTACAGCTAAATTTTATTTCATAACTCTTTGTATGCAGCCATTTTCAAACAGTGCAGCTGTTACGAGGGTATCTTATCAAAAATACAGCTGCTTTCATTCGGTTGGCAACAGCTCTCCGTGTCCTACTTCGCCTTCTTATTAGTTGATCTCTGAACTGTGCCCCACGCGGGAAACCATCCACCTGATCAGAGTAAAGCCAGTAGAACTGTATTCGTAACAAGAGACACTTGAAGCAACAGGTTCAACCCCAAATAAATACAAAAAAAAAGGGAAGACAAAATGATGACTCAGGTAAGCAGATTTGAGATTATTTTCAGATCTTCGCTTACAATCTTTTATATATAAATATAAATTATATATTTTTTTAATGTTAACTAAAAACTTATAAAAAGTAATTCTCTGTTGAATAAAGTTATGAAAAAAAAAATATCTAAATATAATTTATAAAATGAGCTTAAGAGATTTTAACTAGCAACTAGCAATCCGGGAAAAGTGGATTCTCCCAACCCACGACTGCTTTTAAAATCAGCTAGTGCGTCTATGACATATTTTAATTTTTTTGTAGAGATTAGAATGTAGTCCCCGTGGCCGAATGGATAAAACGTCTAACTTCGGATCAGAAGGTTGCAGGTTCGAATCCCGAACTTGTAGAAATTTTTCTATTTTCACAAATCACAGCAATCGCGCCGGACAGACAGAGAAATAAAAGATTTTAGTAATATAGATTGTGAACCGTAAATGAGTTAATAAATAAATTTAATTTTTTTTTTCATCTTATTCATATTTCACCATTGCAGGATCAATTTTCTATTTTATATAGGAAGGTGCTTTTTTTCTGCTCTATTTTTAAATTAAATGCTTCTTTTGCCTAACACGTAGTTGATTAAGTTTTTGATTTTCTTTATTGCAAGTAAATTTTTGTAGTGTTTGATTTGGGTATTCTGACTGGTGGGAGCTCGAGGGAGATCATAATCTTCTGCACTGTCTAAGCTGTCGTCAACTGGGTAAGTCTGGTTGATGAGTCCTAATAACGACGAAACAGCTGTCCCCGATTCCCATTTATTGACAACTCAAGGTGTGATTGGGAAAAAGTGTATTTTCGTTTGTTTTTTTTCCTTACGTACTATTGCAGAAGTTATCGGCAAAAGAAAATGCTCTTTCATATTGTTTCACTTTTATTTTTCGACGAAAGTTTGTTTTTGTTGTTTTTTATAGCCCAGTGCCATCTTTTGTCTTTAAATTTGGAACCAAAAACTAATAAAGGGAATTTCTGCAAAATTAAGTAGAAGTATAAAATTGTACAAATTTGTGGTATGGTCAAGTTGATGACCTGCCGTGCAGCAACTGATATGCCTGGACCTGTATTCGAACTCCGGTGTTGGCTTGATATTTCTTTTTCTCTTCGGTATATGCTTCTCTTTCTTTCAACGACTCATTTTCGATTTATTGTCGTGTTGCTGCGCAGTTTATTTTCTATCACTCTTGTGCCATTAAAAACCGTACAGTGACTGAGGTGTAATACAAGTTGCGTAAATCTATAAGTTGTAAATGCTGACTTTATTCGCATCTTTGTTTATTGTGAATTTTTATGTTTTCTAGCTCTCTTTTCTACAGCAACAAAGCGAAAAAACATAAAGAAAATTATTAAGGGTCTCTAAGAATGTTCTCCTACTAATGTTTGAACTACTAAACAGATCATCTGTAAATTCGATGCGACTTTTTAAAATTATTCAATGTGTTTTTAAACTTCAGTTGGTGAGACCAAGTGACTATGGAGCCTTTGAAACTAAAACAAGCAATAATAAATTCGCCCAAAAAAAAGATAGGTGAACAAATTCATGTGCTGGCATTCCGCCTGCCTCAATTGAATTTACGGAGCTTCTGAGGCTTCACAGTGATTCCCGTGGTTGTTCCTATTAGCCTCTGTACCGAGACTTCGCTGTTTACTGGTGACCACTGCTAGCTGACGATCGCCATAGAGCGTGAAACAGCTGTACTAGGATGTCACTTAGCAAACACTTGGTCTCACCCATTGATGTTGATGAATATTTTATACGCGCTTTTTTATTTTCTAATGTAAACTCATTAAGGCCGACGGAACGCCAGCAACATGAATTCGTTCACCTATCTTTTTGTTTTTGGTGAATTTATTGTTGTTTGTTTTAGCTTCGGAGGCTTCATAGTGAATTCAACGCCTATTCAATGTTTTCTTTAAAAATTAAAATTCAAGAAATCGCAACCTCTAGAGGTCAGTTTCAGTTCAAAATTATGTAAATCAAGTAAATGATTTTCGAAAAAAAGATTCTGGCAATAATTTTATCGGGGTTTAATAAATCCTGGCTGTTGTACTTATCTTGAAGTTCTTACAAGTTTTAGAGCTTTTTTTTTAAAAAAAAATACAGCTTCACTTTACTTAGCATAGGTTTTTTTGAAGAAAACTATTAATACTGAAAATACTTCTCCGAGGAAAACAGGTCCAAAATTTTTTAAGGCTTTTAACTTTAAAATAGTGCATAAATTTTACTTCATAACATTGCTTACAGTTTTCTCCTTTGACTTTATTTTATTCAAGACACGCTGACATTTAATGAGGGGATGGGGTATCCTTGGAAATGGTCTCTTTCGGTTTTTTGTTTTGTTTTTTTAGCCGAGTCTTCTCTTTAAATCATATTTCTAATTGTTATCTCATCTGGGGTAATACTTTTTCACACAGAATAAACAATTCTCCCTCCCGGGTCCTCGACACCTTAAATCTGCCACTGACTATGATACTGTATTGAGCTTCCATTACACATGAGTTGAATGCCTGCTCACCTGACATTAAATAACACATTACACTTTTTTTCCTAAGTAAACTTCTTAAAATAACTTAATGTTAACATTTTTAGAATTATCACCTTAACGTTTTATTTAAACAGCCTTTTATGAGCTGACATTTTGTTGTATATTTGAATCATCGTTATTATCAAGTTTGTAAATAACTCATGAAATTTGCTTTGTATTCAGTATCCATACGGGTTATTAGGATTTGCGAGTCTTAGCTACTTAGATTAGGTGATAGTGACTTTCAGAAATTTTAATAGATTTCAAAGTTGCAGAATAAATGTTAG
>JAFIDM010071878.1:5724-30057 GCA_023159025.1 Thereuonema tuberculata
ATAAACAAAACAATTGTCTTTTCTGATTCATCTTAACGAGGGAAACTTTAGTAATAATAGATAAAAACAAGAATTCCTTAAGAACTTATAAAGAAGTAAGACAAGGATGAGGGCTAAACCACATATCATTTATAATTTTTAAGAATAAACTAAAGAAAATCTTAACAGACGAATATTCTGGAGATTCAAAAATTCAAGGCAACGAACAAAACTTATGTTTAATATATGCGGGTGATATTGTGGCAGTCGAGGAGTTGAAAGTAGAATTTAGTAAGATGATAAAAATCACTTAAAATTTATTGATGATTGTTAGTTAGATCGAGACAAGATAAGAATCATTATATTTAGAAATGATGGAGAAATAGGAAAACAAGAAAAATGACACTGGTTCGGAAATTTGGAATATTTATCAATATTTTCATCAGACGACGGAAAATTTAAAGATTATGAAAGATAAAGGAATTAAAGCCACATAGAAATTAATTCCATTATGTGACAAAAAAAAACTGGAATAATGTAGAATGTTTATTTAAGAGTATTTCATCCTTTTCTCTCCAACTCTTCCTTTAACAGTACAATCTAATTTCATAGTATTAGTTTTTTTCTATGGTATGGAATTAGATGACCATCTTAAAGAAAGTTTGGATCCTTCATAGTATTTAAAGAAAGGAAAAAGTAGAAATAGGTTTTGATTTAGATAAAGCCATGGATTTAACTTACAGGAAAAAAAAGAGTAGAATTAAAATTTTCGGAAAAATTGTACAAATTAACACACTAATTTTAATACGATTTTAAATTTTATATAAAATGAATATTTTAAAATTTTTATTATTGCACATTGGTGGTTCTGTATTATTTATATTCCGATACTTAGTCAGCTGTTTATAGAGATGTAAAAAATACTAAAGAAACGATAAATCAAATCTTTATAGATTAGAGAGCAAATCAAAGGAAACATGTTTCCAGTGTTGTTGATTGTAAAGAGTTAAAACAAGAAGTTAAAATATTAAAAATAAGGAAAAATGATGGTTAAATTTTTTAAACACAATAAGCATTCTAATAAGCATAACTATTGATATGATTTAGAAAATAATTAATATTCTAAATGATATCTTAAAAATATGCAGCGAGTTAACGTTTAACAAATATATTGGCGAACGCATTTCTTGAATATACCACTAATGGCCGAGTTCACCAAACTTCAATTAACTTTGATGGCTGCATTGTGGACGTAGCTAAAATTAGTGGGTGGGAATGCGGCTCCAGAAAAATTTTAGCCTTTGTTTTAAAATTGTGTGAATGGAAATGAACACGTAAAAAAAGAAAATTTATTCAGAAACTTGATAAATTTCTTTTTATACATGTTTGTTTCCTTTCACATAATTTTAAACAAAGGCTAAAATTTTTCTGGAGCCGCACCCCCCACTAATTTTAGCTACGTTCACAATGCAGCCATCAATGTTAATTGAAGTTTGATGCACTCGGCCATAAGTTTTCTTGTCCTAGACCTTCTACTTTAATAAGAGTTTAAAGATCATCGCTTTGTCTGTGATGCTGCTTGTGAAACAGAAAATCCATTTTGTTATCCCAATTGAAATTGATGTTTAAGAGACCAAGAAATCTTTTCATCTCCCTTTCAAAGAATCCAGTATTAATTTACTTTGTGTTTTTAAATTTGTTGATTTCAACCACTTAAGACTATTAGTTAATGAAAAGAAAAACTTCGTTTGAAAAGCGGTGATTCCATCTGTGAACACTTTTTCCAGTAATGAAGTTTCATTTCTTTCTAAGATTCCACAATTACTTCTTGTAAATCTTTACATATGTTTGCCCAATTCAAACGTGACTCCTGATCAATAATGTCTTTCCAATTTACTGGCTTTTATACACTTGAATTACAAACATACAAGTTCTCTTCTGGCCAATCCCACAGGTCAAAAGTTCATCTAACTTTATAACCTCCGAATGGAAAAATGTTTTGTGAATTTATAACTAAAAATTTACTTCGTAAATATTGAATATTCGTCTGCTTTAAAGGAGATAGAATTTTTTTAACAAATCCTCTTTAAATAATTCCAGATAATAAAGACGTAGATGTACATTGAAAGTTTTCTTATTATAGAGAATTTTCTTAAGTAAATAGAAAGTAAATAAAATAAGCCACAACACAAAATTAAAATTTTTAAAAAAGTTTATTACATGGTAAAAAATATATTTACAAGGTAATCGGGTTTCAGACTTACATTTGCGTAGCCTTTCTTCAGTCTGACGTAATAAAATTGTCTTTAGTTAAATACACGAATGGTCCATCATAAACCAATCCTAATGCTGATTTTAATTACGGAACTACGTAACGTAAAAAGTTTTCTCTGGTTTCTGCAGCTGACGTAAGTTGGCTGTGACGTCGTCAGAGTCTGCCGTGAAGCTTCGTCAATTTGTTTTTGCTCGTTGTAATTCCTCATACATAAACATTGTATCTTTTAGTTTCCTTTGTTGAATCTATCGTTTTGATGTGCAAGACCTCTTTACCTCTATTTCCAAGTACTGTCTCTGGATCTAAATACTGGACAAGATAAATTCACGAATAACAATAATAAAATAAGTTTTTCTTTTATTATGGATTTAATGAAATTCATTGCAGATAACCAGTATTTTACGGCAAATTATAAGATCTTTAAACAAAAAAGTGGGATTTTCATGGGATTGCCGTCTTCTGCTCTAATGGCAGAATTTGTTTTGCAGTACTTAGAGAATGCATTTTTCCTAATAACAAAAATACCAATTGAGTTCTACCAACGTTAGATAACGATTTATTCATTGTCATACGTAAAGGATATGAAAATGCTACATTTCAAGAATTTAATGAAATACACTTCGACATTTTGTTCACATTCGAGCATGAAGTGAACAACGAAATCAATTATTTGGACGTAAATATCAAACTTGCCGATAAACTTTCCGTAGAAATGTATTAAAAGCCCACAGCCATTAAACTGGTTATTCCCTACAATTCGTCCACACCTAATCATTACAAAGCAAACTTGATATTCAATATGCTATATAGAGCCTTCCATTGGAGTAATTCAAAAGCAACATTCCAAAATCAGCTCCAAGAAATCACATCACAAATTATTCAATGCTGGTACCCAAAAGCATACATTACAAATAACATACGTCTTAGCCTCAATGAAATTTATAACTCAAAACTTAAAAACAACAACAGTAATACCGTCTATGTGTATCCGTCCCATCCTATTCTTAAAAATCACAGAACGGGTTCCACATTTCCAATACAATATGACAAGAAAAAGACAAAGACAGCGAACAAAATCAACAACTCCAAAGAATATGTGGTACAAGTTCTTAGAAAGAAAAAAGCAAACAAACAAACTAACTAAAGACATGATAAGGAAAGTTTTATGAGGTAATGACAGTATCAACATTGATCATAATGCTGGGCACAAGGAAAAATGAATTAACAAGCTTCAGATATGAAATTTCTAAGACACGAGAAAGGATGCATAAGAAATGATTACTTAAGAAGGGGACTAGATGTCCTGGCAAATTCAGAGAAAATAACACAATACAAAATGAAATGGAAAGAATAAAGTCCTGAAATAGAATTCCTGAAGAGACATTTCAGTACAACAATATTACAATATTTAAAATTTGTCAGTTGCTTTCTAAACATATATATTCGTCTCGTTTTCCGTTTTTTACCTCTTTTTGTGTCTCCTTTTAGTTCGATTAATAGCATGCTATCGCATCCTAAAGAAACTTTATGCTAACATCTCTTTTCATCCGAAACTGGAGTTTTTTTTAAATTACATGGTATAGCAAAACTATAAAATAAATAAATATTTATAATCCGCTTACAGGTTTTACTGAATATAAAAGTTAATAATATTTGCTAAAAGTTTTAATAAGAAATTTTAAAATTGTAAAGAGGTCATTCTCTTAGTGAAATATAAACTTAAAGACCATGGAAAGAGACGCTTAACCACCCGCTCGGATATGAAATTATTTTTAATAATTTTTTAATTATTTAAGTCTCTTCGACAAATATGTCATTAGCATAGATCGTATTGAAAAACATCGTATTTTGATTCACTTCAATATTAATACTAAACATCGTATTTTGATTCACTTCAATATTAATACTAATTTTTATGTAAATGTCTATATTACATCAAAATTTGAGGGAATCTTGCTTTGCAAGTTTGCTTAATTATCACATTATAATAATGTTTTTTAGTTAATACCTAATAACATACAGTAACAACCGTCAAAAAGTTGTTTTTTCTTCATTTAAAATTATAACTTTATGAAAAGATAAATACTGTTTGCATTATTACAACTTCCATTCGCTTTTTTAATGGTACTTTTTTCGAAACTATACAATTTGATAAAACAGTATTTACGAGTATCTGGATGAGACGCTGTTTATTCTTTGAAAACCTATCGGAAAAAGAACAAAAGAAAGAAAAGCCTACTTTCCTTAAAATCTTGCATTTTCTGTTACTTTTAAAAGTAGACATTAAAAATTGTTTTATCGAAGTGTTTATGCAATTTAATATTAACTATACCTATGCAAAGAAGAATCTAAAGGAAAAGCAAAAGGAAGACATCGCTTTTTATTCTTTAATATACCTAGTTTTCTTGTTTAGTCTTTGTGACAGTAAACATTCAGATGTAAGTCGAAACATACATAGGAATTTATGAAATTATCTAAATAGATATGTCAGGGATGTCTGTATAATTTCTGTTAAACACAACAGATTCATTTTCTGCAAATACTTAAGTTGCGTGAAGACAATTAACTTTAATCATACTAAAACTCGCGGAGAAGGTTAATAAGTAGTTTAATATTCGTTGTTATTTGACAGAAACCAATTGGCTTAACTCTAATATTTTCGACGACTATTTTTTCCATGTTGCGATAGTTTCTGGACAAAACCCACGTGAAAAAAAAATCAAATATAAAAGTTAGTTTGTCTCTTGTCCATAAATACGACAAGTTTCAAGAAGATTCGTACAGCAGATCAAAATTTATTAGAGGAAGACACTGAATGATTTGACGATCCTCACTTTTCTAGGATGTTTGCTGTAAACACCAAAAAAGACTAAAGTCTATTACTGAACTCAGGCGAAACTAATACAATATCTCGATCATGGAATCTTAATGAGATTTCTTTTTATAGGGGGAAAAAAAATACTTATTTTAAGGCAACTTTTTATCCAATCTTAAGTTTCATTATGTAGTTTTGACGAAATATGCTTGTTAGATTTTATATAGTTTAAATTGCATTATTGCTTCATATTATCGTGGTACGGATGGTGTTTCGGAATGAGATGTAATCATTACTAAGTGATATATTGGTCTTATTCTGATTCTGGAAAAATCTTAAGAAAACCAAAAATATCTTAGGAAAAAAATAAAAATTCATAAGACTACAATACTAATTTCTCAGCTTAGTTCTCTTTTGAAAATGCTAGAAAATTTGATTAAAAATAGAAAATAATATTGTGACATATACTTTTCCATTTTCTACTTTAAATTATTTATTATTTCTAAATATTATTACTATTGCTTTAATTAGTTTCAGATAATGTATGCTATTTTTTATCTTATGTTATGAATAAAATAGATTTTTTTTTAATGGATATCATTGAAAAAAAATCTTTACTGACATTTCTTCTTGAATGTTTTCTTTCTCTGTTCATTTGTATGTTTCTGTTTTCCGCATATCACGTTAAAACTGCTACCCCGATTTCTATAAAATTCCGTAAGCATCTTATTTACGGCTCAGCATAAAACAATTATTTTATTCTAACTTTATTTCTTTTATTTTTTTATTAATTTATTTAATTTTTCTTTGTTGAAGATTCCTCCAAACTTTTAACGAATTAAAATTCTACTATAAATGTAAGTTCATATCTTTAGGGTAGGATTTCATCTCAGATTCATATTCGAAATGGAAAAAGAAAGTTATATATGAAAAAATGTGTATAAAAATAACGAAGCCCTATTATTTTAATTGCTCACAAATTTTAAAATTTCCATATTTTCTGCATAAAACATATGAAAATTCCTTTAATTCGATATGAAACGTATACTACAGCCTCTGTGTAAATACTTAAATAGCAATGAGAGTTCACAAATAAATTTCTTAAGGTTTTGGTAGATAATAATGATTGTAATTTATTTGACCATATAATCGATATACAGTAGATCTCCTTACTTTTATAAGCGAAAGTTGTTAGTAAAGTTCTTTGGCGTATCTCTATTATTTTAAGTCTTAACTATACACTGTATCCTTAAGACTGGGCTTATCTAGGAATTAGTGAGGAAGGATCTTTAGAAATTATATTATATAAAACAGCCACATTGACATTATGCGATGGAGAAATTCACAAACAACTTACAGAAGATTGAGGAGGCTGTCTCTCGACAGCGAAACGTCGAGTATTTTTATTTTTTTTGTTGTGGTGTAAATTCTTCATCATAATCAGATATATGGGTTTATTTGTGCTTCCAATATTACGCAGTACACGTAAAACCCTATTTTTTATTTTTTATATTTTACAGAAGATCTTTTCTAATTCGTAGGTTGATGTCGAAACCAGCAGTTCGCCATCCACAGCTTTGTTTAAGATGTCAGAGTAATACAATATAATTAATAAAACATCCAAAGAATATTTTGGGAACCTAAATGACAGAATCGTTTTCCTAAGGGTCGTGATCTTCCCTCTAAACTAACAATGAAATGCTTTCGAACCAATCTGAAAGAAAAGATTAATGTAAATTCTATTAACCGATGTACGTTGACTGGTCACGATGTTTGGTGAGGTGTGATAGTCCGAAGCCACAAGACAAATCTTCATCTATTGGCAATTGGTATTCATTTGTTACTAAATCTTATTTAAACGAATCTCCTGTTTTACTCCACTTTTCGTCGGAGTAGTTCAAAGTTTGAAATTTCATTGTCCAGTTCCGTAAACTTGATAACGAAAAACACAATAAACTTGTAATTATCCTTTCATCTTTAGGAAATACAATTAGATAATTGGAGATTACTTTTTCAGTTAGTGTGCTATCACTGCAATAAAGACCACAGAAGAGTCTGACAGTGATGAGCAGAATCCGCATGAGGGATTTTTAATATGAAAATGTTGACAGTAATTTGTAAATTTGTCATAAATTTCTGGTTCATTGAATGAAATGTTTGTTCAATGTTGGTCAACCGGTAGAAATCTCATTAAACATTAAATTAAAAATCAAATACATGAAATTCTCTTTTTACAGTTTTAATCCTCAATATGAAGTAGCTATAATTTTTTTATAATATCCATAGTGTGAAACATTTAATATTGAAAATGAATATCATGTAAAATTTCATTCAATTTGTAACATTTGTTGGTCATCTAATGCCTTTGTTCAATAGAAAATGATGTGATGAGAATTTCAATTCGATCAGTTTTATAGTGTAAATGACATAAGTTATTCTGTAACTTTCGTTTGTAAATTTTCAAGCAATTTTCATTAGATAAGCTAAGTTATGTCGACGTTTTCATTGTAATGACGATGTTAGCTTGATGCAAGATATCTTAGAAAAGAGATATATTCATATCCCGTATTTTTTCTTTAACATGAATGATTACTTTTTAAAGAATTTAAATGTAGATGCTTTGTTCTTGCATTGAATCATTAAATCCTAAACCCGTACAGCTGCGAAATGTAGCTTTCATTTTCTCAGTAACCTTTGGAAGACGTTAATCTGTATGTATTTTAAAAGTGTTTCTGTTAAAGTGTGTTTTTACTAACGTATTTTTCTTTTTTATACACATTTCAGAACTAACTAGTTTCCAACAATCAGATCAAATTTGTTGTTTTCTTCTTTTTACATTTTTTTTTATGTGAAGTGTTTTATATGAGTGCAAGACTTCAGAGAAGTACATCGAATATTTTTTTCTCAAGATCTAACCTTTTTTTAAATTTAAATCTCTCTATTTGAGTTACATTTGAGTCTCGTTAGGAGCTCTAGACACTTATCAACAGATGCTACAGATGTTTGTTGACTGTATTTAAATCTATGAATATAAAAAAGATTATATGGATAACAAAGATAATTAATTATTAATTGGTACTGTACGCACCGAAGTGCGAGCTTCGTAGCGAAGCAACCGTGTTCCAGGGAGCGCTAGTGTTCCAGATAAGGCGAACCCCTAGCAGACTCACGAGAATTTCTAGGGAACAGATACTGAGGTGGTTTCCCGTTGCCTTCCTCAGGACGCCATTATGGAATGACGTCAGACCCGAAGAGAAAGTGAAGAGGCTGACAAACACATGAAGGAAATTTGAAACATGCATGCTCTCGACCGGAATTTGAACCCGGATACCGGCAGACCGCCGCCATAGACTGCACGACAACGCCGGCACGGCCAAATCAAAAATACAACACTGATAAAAAAACAAAAATTAAATGAGATATGACTTCAAAGATACGTATGTAATTAATTGATACTATAAATCAAGTTCCTAATTGCAGTTGATTTATTTATATATATATATATAGCTAAGCCGGACAGCTATCTGAAATTTAAAAAAACCCAATACAAATTTCAGAAAGCTGTTTCTGTGAGTTCTGAATTTTCACTTCATCAGCGGCATCTGGTGTTAAATTTTTGAAATTAAACTAAAATTTAGAAGTCATTATAGCGCATTATTTAAAGAAAATTCCTCCTTTTATTATAGATATTCTTTTTTTAAGTTATTTGTTTAAATTTTTTATATTCTTTTTTATTTTCTTTGAAATTATATACTTTTTTTATATACTTTTTTGTTTTTTTATATATCTGTTTAAATAAATACATACTGAGGAAAAAAATATTCCTTTCAAATACATACATACATAGAAAAATTATTCCTTCAACATACATACATACAAAGAATAATTATTTACTTTACACACATACATAAAAAAAAAAAAAAAAAAAAAAAAAAATTTAACTTATACATACATAGAAAAATAAATTTCTTAAAATCTTTTATACATAGAAAATTAATAGATGACAGTTATCAAATCAAACTCAAAACTTCCTCAAATAGAGGATTTAATTCTGAGTTGTCATAAGATAACTTAAATGATAAAATTACAACAAGTCCTGTTTTGAAGATAAATGATTCAATAAAATAGTGAATATATAATCTTATATTTTTTGTAAATTTGAAATTTAAATTTCTTCTGAAATTGTGTAATATAACTATGTAAAACTTTGTTTGGAAAATTATTATATGTAAATTCATTAATAAGATAATTCAAATTGATTAAAAAATCTTCTAATTTAGTATTAATGGTAAGATATCTTTTTAATTCCTGTATAAAGATATTTTTAAATAAATTAAAGCTAACATTACTTGTAAATTTGTGAAATCTGTTTATTTTGAAAGGGAATAAAAATGTTTTATTAAATAATTGTATATGAGGAATTTGTTGATGATAATATATTCTCAAATCTAAAAAATCTACAAATTCAGTATTAATGTTGGTTTGTTGTAATAAGTTAATAATTTTGTTTATAAATTTTTTCTTCTATATAATTAATTTTAAAAGTAATATTAATAACAATCAAATCATCTATATATCTATAAATTTTGAATTGGAAAGGGAATTTAATAAAAAATTGATATTCATAGGCCAATAAAAATAAATTAGCAAGAATGCTAATATAGTTTGCTCCCATTCCAATACCTTTAATTTGGGAATATATTTCATTATCAAATTCAATATAATTATTGTATAAATTAAATTGAAGAAAATTAAGAAATTTTTTAATAGGAATATTAAATAGATTAGTTATATTAAATTCTGAAATTTAAAATTTAATTTGTTGTAATATAGAATCCAATGGTATATTTGTAAATAAATTTTCAAAATCTGCTGTAATTATATTAAAAATTTTGTTATTATTTACATATTTAATAATATCATCATGGTTATTAATGAGCCAATAAAAATCTGGATTGATTTTACTTTTAATGTTTTCATGTAATTTGTTAAGAAATAGTTGTAAAATAATATTTGACTGTTTTAATATGGAAATAGTGGGGCTACATATCATCCTGAATTTACCTTTTTTATGCATTTTAGGATTTAGAAATAAATAATTTATATATATATATATATATATATTAATTAGGCTTATATAAATGAAAATGACATATAGCAATTTCAAGAAAAAGAAATATATATTGATACTGCCGGGTATCGTCGCTTCGCTAAACTTTGTATATGAACAAAACTACTTTAATTTAAAATTTAATCTTTTCAATCGCTAAGTGAAGATAATTTTTAGTTGTCGCACTTGATCAATAAAATAATTAAGATTTAAAAAAGCTATTTTGTCTGTCATTTGAATGAAAAAAATCAAATAGATTTTTGATAATGAAACATTATGTTTTACTATAAAACTTCATAAATAGTATTTTTTGTGAAAATTCTTGAATCATTTTCCAAAAGATTTCCTTGCTCCGACGTTTTGGTAATTTGTAATTTAACATTTTGATTATTTCTTAATGAGACGTATAATTGTCCATGAGAAAAAAAACAGGCTCATTCAAAATTATTATAGCATGATCAAATGTTTCACCTTGTGATTTGTTAATTGTTGTGGCGAATGTAGGAATTACTGGAAATTGTCTACGATTGAGAATGAAAGGCAAATTTGAATCGCTTGGTTTCAAGTCAATTCTTGGAATTGTTACTAATTCATTTTTGTAGGATTCATTGATGATTTTTGCACAAATCAAATGTTGATGACATGAAGTTTCAATTAGTCTTGTTCCATTACAGAAACCCTTCTTCGGATTTAAATTTCTTATCAACATGACTATCAATCCAAATTTTATGTTAAGAATATGAGGTGGAATTCGAGATGGTGGGAGTGAGTTAAGAAATTCAACTGTTGTTTGTTTTGTAATTTGGAAAATTTTAAGAATTTTCATTTTTACGTGTCTTCACAAACTTCTCGCAAGAGCCAACATGAAATTTTTCCCATTTTTGCATGTATCTGGCAAACGCAGAATCGTTTGTGAATAACTGATATAACGCTTGATAGAACTTTCAATTCAAATACTAACATTTTCTCAATATCATGTTCTCTTCCAACTTTTATACTTTTCGTTTAAATTGAGAAAAGTCAGAATTTGACCTTTTAAAAGGCGACATCTTGGAAACCAAAACCTTTTTTCGAAAGATTTTTGTAGCGTTTTGTTTGTCTTAAAAATTTCTACATTGTATCCATTTTCATGACCAATCTTATACTTTGGTCACAAAATTGGAAAAACTTAGTCTTATCACAGCTAGAATAACGTTTTTATAATATATAATAATTAATAATAATATAATAATAATATAATAATAATATAATAATAATAATAATAATAATAATAATAATAATAATAATAATAACAGCCGGATACGGTCACTTCGCTCCGGAACCCTTGCATTAAAAAAACAGCATTAAAAAGAAACCTAAATTTAATTAGCAAATTAATATCGATATCGGAGAATGTACGACTTCCCAGCCCGTTGTGGGCTTCTCCGCTTAACTAAGGTGTATTGCGGGTTGGCGCAAATTTGAAATTTTTCTAACCCAAACGCAGAAACATTCTGTGAATGACTGATATATTGTTCGATAGAACTTTCAAATACCAACATTTTCTCAATATGATATTCTTTTCCAACTTTTATACTTTTCATTTAAATTGAAAAAAAGTCAAAATTTGACCCTCTAATGTCTTGGAAACCAAAACATTTTTTCGAAAGATTTTTGTAGCATTTTGTTTGTCCTAAAAAGATCTAAATTTTATCCCTTTGCATGATCAATCTATCTCTTATTTTTTGATCACAAAATTGGATAAACTTAGTCTAATGACAGACAGAATAACGTTTTTATAATATAAGAATATATATGGTGCAGTCCATACTTTGTTCAGTCTTTGTTCACAATGTTCATTCAAGTGTTCCAAAATTTGAAATATTTTTTTTTTCTGGCTTCCCTTCACATTTGGTCCATTTCATATTTTATTAGACTATTATGATCAATGATTTCATTGTATACGGTTTATTAATTTCACATAACTATATTAGAAAGCTTTGATGATATGGAAAGAAACATGTGCCTTATTGCAGGTAACTAATTCAAGAAACAATTTATTTCAGATCATTTCGGATCCTATTACCTGTCAGCTGAATTGTTCTGATTCTGAACTGTAAAAAGAATTTTGTGAGAGAAATGATTAATAGGGTACATTACAATGTTCTTACCGATGAAGATTAGCCGAAAGATAAATACATCATGTCAAAGAGAAAAAAAGCAGCAGGGGTAATTTATAGTGAAAAGGTCAGCTTTGCATCACTTAGCAAATCGCGAATGGACTGTTTAGTCAACTAAAACGTAGATATTTTCCCACAGTGGCTTGTCTTAGAATTTTGAAAGGAAGAGAGGTGGATACTTCATCCAATCACCACAACCCCTAAGAAAAAAAGTCCGAGGCTCATTTTATCTAACCCCCTCAAAAACAAATCAGTCTTACTGCAGATTAAGGAAAGTTTTATGAGGTAATGGCAGTATCAACATTGATCATAATGCTGGGCACAAGGAAAAAGGAATTAACCAATACAAGCTTCAGAAATGAAATTTCTAAGACACCAGAAAGGATGGATAAGAACAGGTTGAATTAGAAATGATTACTTAAGAAAGGAACTAGATGTCCTGGCAAATATAGAGAAAAAAACACAATACAAAATGAAATGGATATTATAAGGTCCTGAAATAGAATTCCTGAAGAGACGTTACAGTACAATAATATTATAATATTTAAAATTTGTCAGTTACTTTCTAAACATATATATTCGTTTCGTTTTTCCGTTTTTTACCTCTTTTTGTGTCTCCTTTTAGTTCGATTAACAGCATGCTATTGCATCTTAAAGAACCTTTACGCTAACATCTCTTTAAAAAAAACTCCAGTTTCCGATGAAAATTATATGGTAGAGCAAAACTATAAAATAAAAAAATATTTATAATCCGCTTAAATGTTTTATTAAATATAAAAGTTAATAATATTTGCCACAAGTTTTAATAAGAAATTTTAAAATTGTAAACAGGTCATTCTGTTTGTGAAATATCAACTTAAAGGCCGTGGAAAGAGTCGCTTAACAGTTACATTATCTGCTGAATGATTTTTAAATAATTTTTTAATTATTTAAGTCTCTTCGACAAATATGTCATTACCGTAGATTCAATTCAACATTAATACGATTTTTTATGGAAATTTTATGTGTTTATATTACATCGAAATTTGAGGGAATCTTGCTTTGCAAGTTTGCTTAATTATCACGTTACAATAATACTTAAAAAGGAACTTAAAGAACTTAAAGGCCATGGAAAGAGCCGCTTAACCGACGTTTCCGCAATAATTCTCCTGAATTATTTTTAAATTATTTTGGTCTCTTCGACAAATATGTCATTAGCGTAGATCGTATTGAAAAGCATCGTATTTTGATTCAATTCAACAATAATACGAATTTTTATGTAAATGTCTGTGTTTATACTGTCTGTGTTTATGACTTATGTCTGTGTTTATGACTTCGGATCAGAAGGTTGCAGGTTCGTTTACCGTCCTTTCATTGTCAAAATTACTTATATTTTCCTTTCTCACAGGAAATTGCGCCGGACAGAGAATAAAAGATTTTAGTAATACAGATTCTTGAATGATTTTCCAAAAGATTTCCTTGCTTCGATGTTTTATTAATTTGTAATTTAACATTTTGCTTATTTCTTGATCTCGACAATGAGACGTATAATTGTCCATGAGAAAAAACAGGCTCATTCAAAATTATTACAACATGATTAAATGTTTCACCTTGTGATTTGTTAATTGTTATGGCGAATGTAGGAATTATTGGAAATTGTCTACGATTGAGAATGAAAGGCAAATTTGAATCGCTTGGTTTCAAGTCAATTCTTGGAATTGTTACTAATTTATTTTTATGGGATTCATTGATGATTTTTGCACAAATTAAATGTTGATGACATTAAGTTACAATTAGTCTTGTTCCATTACAGAAACCTTTCTTCGAATTTAAATTTCTTATCAACTTGACTATCATTCCAAATTTTATGTTAAGAATATGAGGTGGCATTCCAGATGGTGAGAGTGAGTTACGAAATTCAACTGTTATTTGTTTTATAATTTGAAAAATTTTAAGAATTTTCATTTTTACTTGTCTTTACACACTTCTCACAATAGCCAACATGAAATTTTTCACATTTTTGCAAGAATCTCGCAAACGCAGAATCGTTTGTGAATAACTGATATATCGCTTGATAGAATTTTCAATTCACAATATAATGTTCTCTTCCAATTTTATATTTTTTGTTTAAATTGAAAAAAAGTCAAAATTTGACCCTCTAATAGACGCCGTCTTGGAAACCAAAACATTTTTTCGAAATATTTTTGTAACATTTTGTTTGTCTTAAAAAGATCTAAATTTTATCCATTTGCATGATCAATCTCTCTCTAATAATTTGGTCACAAAATTGGAAAAACTTAGTCTTATGACAGACAAAATAACGTTTTTAAAATATAAGATTATATGAGGTGCAGTCCATACTTTGTTCAATCTCTGTTCACAATGTTCTTTCAAGTGTTCCAAAATTTGAAATAGTTTTTTTTTTCTGGCTTCCCTTCACATTTGGTCCATTTCACTATTAGACTATTATGATCAATGATTTCATTGTATGATGATTATTAATTTCACATAACTATATTACAAAGCTTTGATGGTATGGAAAGAAACATGTACCTTATTGCAGGTAACTAATTCAAGAAATAATTTATTTCAGATCATTTCGGATCCTGTTCCTTGTTAGCTGAATTGTTCTGATACTGAACTGTAAAAAGAATTTTGTGAGAGAAATGATTAATAGGGTACATTACAATGTTCTTACCGATGAAGATTAGCAGATAGATAAAATACATCATGTCGAAGAGGAAAAAAGTAGCAGGGGTTATTTATAGGGAAAAGGTTAGCTTTGCATCATTTAGCAAATCGCGAATGGACTGTTTAGTCAACTAAAACGTAGATATTTTCCCACAGTGGCTTGTCTTAGAATTTTGAAAGGAGGAGAGGTAGATACTACATCCAATCAGCACAACCCCCAAGAAAAAAGTTAGAGGCTCATTTTATCCAACCATAAAAAAAAAAAAATTAGTGTTACTGCAGATTAAGGAAAGTTTTATGAGGTAATGGCAGTATCAACATTGATCATAATGCTGGACACAAGGAAAAAGGGATTAACCAAATACAAGCTGCAGAAATGAATTTCTAAGGATAAGAACAGGTTGAATTAGAAATGATTACTTAAGAAAGGAACTAAATGTCCTGGGAAATATAGAGAAAATAACACAATACAAAATGAAATGGATATTAAAAGGTCCTGAAATAGAATTCCTGAAGAGACATTTCAGTACAACAATATCACAATATTTAAAATTTGTCAGTTACTTTCTAAACATATATATTCGTTTCGTTTTTCCGTATTTTACCTCTTTTTGTGTCACCTTTTAGTTCGATTAACAGCATGCTATTGCATCTTAAAGAACCTTTAAGCTAACATCTCTTTAAAAAAAAACTCCAGTTTCGGATGAAAATTATATGAAAGAGCAAAACTATAAAATAAATAAATATTTAATAACCGCTTAAAGGTTTTATTGAATATAAAAGTTAATAATATTTGCTACAAGTTTAATAAGAAATTTTAAACTTGTAAACAGGTCATTCTGTTTGTGAAATATCAACTTAAAGGCCATGGAAAGAGTCGCTTAACCGCTCTTTTCCTTTCTATATATTGAAAATAATTTTTTAATTATTTAAGTCTCTTCGACAAATATGTCATTAGCGTAGATCGTATTGAAAAGCATCGTATTTTGATTAAATTCAACATTAATACGATTTTTTATGTAAATGTGTGTGTTTATATTACATGAAAATTTGAGGGAATCTTGCTTCGCTTAATTATCACATTACAATAATGTTTTTTAATTAATACGTAATAACATGCAGTAACAACGGTCAAAAAGTTGTTTTTTTCTTCATTTAAAATTAGAACTTTATGAAAAGATAAATACTGTTTGCATCAATACAATTTCCATTCTCTTTTTAATGGTACTTTTTTCGAAACTATACAATTTGATAAAAGAATATCTATGAATATCTGGAAGAGACGCTGTTTATTCTTTAGAAAGCTATAGGAAAAAGAACAAAAGAAAGAAAAGCCTACTTTCCTTAAAATCTTGCATTTTCTGTTACTTTTAAAAGTAGACATTAAAAATTGTTTTATCGAAGTGTTTATGCAATTTAATATTAACTATACCTATGCAAAGTAGGAATCTAAAGGAAAAGCAAAAGGAAGACATCGCTTTTTATTCTTTAATATACCTAGTTTTCTTGTTACGTCTTTGTGACAGTAAACACTCAGATGTAAGTCGAAATATATATAGGAATTTATGAAATGATCTAAATGAATATGTCAGGGATGTCTGTATAGTTTCTGTTAAACACAGTGGCTTCATTTTCTGCAAATACTTAGGTTGCGTAAAGACAATTAACTTTAATCATATTAAAACTCGCGGAGACATTAAGAAGATTAATAAGTGGTTTAATATTCGTTGTTATTCGACAGAAACCAATTGGTTTAACTCTAATATTTTCTACGAGAATTTTTTCCATGCTGCGATAGTTTCTGGACAAAACCCACGTGAAAAAAAAATCAAATATAAAAGTTAGTTTGTCTCTTGTCCGTAAATACGACAAGTTTCAAGAAGATTCGTACAGCAGATCAAAATTTATTAGAGGAAGACTGAATGATTTGATGATCCTCACTTTTCTAGGATGTTTGCTGTAAACACCAAAAGAGACTAAAGTCTATTACTGAACTCAGACGAAACTAATACAATTTCTCGATCATGGAATCTTAATGAGATTTCTTTTTATAGTGTTAAAAAAAAATAATTATTTTAAGGCAACATTTTATCCAATCTTAAGTTTCATTATTTAGTTTTCACGAAATATGCTTGTTGGATTTTATATAGTTTAAATTGCATTATTGCGTCATATAGTCGTGGTACGGATGGTGTTAAGGAATGAGATGTAATCATTACTAAGTGATATATTGGTTTTATCCTGATTCTGGAGAATTCTTAAGAGAACCAAAAATATTTTACGAAAAAATAACAATTCATAAGACTACAATGCTAATTTGAAAATGCTAGGAAATTTGATTAAAAATGGAAAATAATATTATGACCGATTTACTTTTCCATTTTCTACTTTATTATTAAAGTAAATTATTTATTATTCCTAAATATTATTACTATTGCTTTAATTAGTTTTAGAAAATGTATGCTATTTTTTTTATCTTACGTTATAAATAAAATATTTTTTTTAATGGATATAACTGAAAAAAAAATCTTTACTAACTGACTTTTCTACTTGAATGTTTTCCGTCTCTGTCCAGTTGTATGTTTCTCTGTTTTACGCATAACACGTTAGAACGGCTACCCGGGTTTCCATAATTCCGTACGCAGCTTATTTACGGCTCAGCTTAAAACAACTATTTTACTCTAACATTCTGGTAATATTTGATCACTGACTTTATGATTGAACTAATCCCTTTCTTTTTTATTTATTTATTCAATTTTTATTTGTTGAAGATTTATCCAAACTTTTAACGAATTAAAATTCTAGCATAAATGTAAATTGAGATCTTTAGGGGAAGATTCCCAGATTCATATTGGGAATGAAAAAATAAAGTTATGTATGAAAAAATTTGTTTAAAAATAACGAAGCCCTATTATTTTAATTACTCACAGCTTTTAAAATTTCCATATATTCTGCATAAAAAGTATTATCAAAATTGCTTTAATTCGATAGGAAAGCTATACTACAGCCTCTAGTATAGGCTATGTAGGGTCAATAACCCTACATAGCAATGGGGTTCACAAATAAATCTTACATATTCGTAAGGTTTTAATAGATAATAATCAATGTTTTTGTTTATAATCGAAATACAGTAGATCTCCTTAATGTTATCAGAAGAAGTTGTTACTAAATTTCTTTGGCGTATCTCTATTGTAGTCCAGCAAATCTAGACCAAAAAATGGGGGTTACCTTACAAAAGATCCGGTAGTTCAAATTTTTGGTATGTTGTCTAGGATGGTTAGTAAGTGTTTAAAATGCAAAATTCACAATTCCTCCCCCGCTGCGCCCGCCGCCATCTTAAAAAATCCAAAAATAACTGGTTTTTTTTTTTTAGATTTTCGCTTAAAACGTCTGTTTAGTGCATTTTACCTAAAAAAGAGTTCTACGCAATGTTGTAGAATACAATGCCTACAATATGGTTTTTAAATTTTGTTTCTATGGCTAATAGTTACGGAGGTATGCACTTTTGAAAAAATAAAAAAAAAACGCAATTTCCAGAAATTAGTCAAACTTCTAACTTTAGGACTCTGTAATTCAGGTATGGCCTATTCTAAGGAAACAAGTATCAGAATAAAATGTGTAGGAAATTTAATTACCTACAAAACGCATGTATAGTTTTTTGAATCAACCCTACGATAGGGGGGTGGTAAAAACAAAATCAAGAACAACGGAATATTGCCGTTCTTGCTATTGTGTCGCACTAGTCCAGCAAATAAGAGACCAAAGAGGGGATACCTTATAAAAGGTCACGTAGTTCTAATTTTTTGATATGTTGTCTAGGATGGTTAGTAAGTGTTTAAAATGCAAAAAGCACAATTCCTCCTCCGCCGCGCCCGCCACCATCTAAAAAAAACAAAAAAAATTGGTATTTTCTTTAGATTTTGGCTTATAACTTTGTTTTGGTGTTTTGTAGCTACAAAAACGTTCTACGCAATGTTGTAGAGAATACAATTTCCTACTGTTTGTAAATTTTATTTATAGCACTGATAGTTATGTAGATATGTTTGTTTTGAAGAAATAAACAAAAACGCACTTTCTGGAAACTTGTCAAACTTCTAACTTTAGGACGCTGTAATTCAGTTATGGCCTACTCTAGGGAAACAAGTATCAGAATAAAATGTGTAGGGAATTTAATTATCTACAAAACGCATGTAAATTTTTGACCCTACGGAGAGTGGGGTAAAAAAAAATCAAAAACAACGGAATATTGTGGTTTTTATTATTGTGAATATCTAAAAAAAATTCTCCGATTACCTTCTTGTGTTGGCTTGAATTTGGAGTGTATATCAACCCTACTTCAGTTTCTGACATGTCACAGCGCAATGCTCATGAGGCAGATACTGTTTCACTGTAATACCTACTGGTGAGAGAGGATGTTCAATTTAAAATATCCCACCAACACAGCAGATACATTTTTTAAAGATGAATGCATGTAAACAAAGTAGAAGCCTTTTAGGCATTAATAATCATACCAAAATCGATATTAATTGAACTAAAACTGAAAAGAAAACAATTTTACATCCGCTTTGCTCGTTTCATAGAGGGTGAGTTAATGAACTCGGGGTCTTCATTTTCGTCAAATGGCGAAGTTACTCGATCGTCGTCGTCTTCGTCGTCGACGAGGACCTCATTCCTGTTGTCACATTCTTGGCCAGCACAGAATTTGCATAGGGCGGAACAATTGAGGCCCGCATTTCTACAGCCACACGCTCCCATATAGACAGTTGTGCATCTGCATGAGATGGTCTTAAGCAGGTTTGGAGGAGCAGCGTCGCTACTCATCCTGATGGGTTCCAGTCCTCGAGCTCCTCTATACCAGCCCTACTCGATCGGGTCTGTGACAATCCCCATCCACTCCATGACCGGCCGGTAAGAACTCAGGAAGTGGAAATGTGCTGCGTCAGTTGTCGGAGGTAGTTTAGCCAGACTGAACTTAGTGGTACTGGTCCTGAATTTGCTGTGGCTGAATAACTGTTCGTTATGCCACCATACAGGGATACTAAGATTTTCTCCCCTGCTGCTGAAATTAAAAAAAAAAACATCATTAAAAAAAAAACTTTATTTATTTAGCAAATTAATTAATCGGAGAATGTACGACTTCCCAGCCTGTTGTGGGCTTCTCCGCTTAACTAAGGTTTTGCGGGTTGGCGCCAGTAAGAAATTTTTCACATATTTGCATGAATCTTGCAAACGCAGAAACATTTGTGAATGACTGATATATCGTTCGATAGAACTTTCAAATACCAACATTTTCTCCATTTAAAGTTCTCTTCCAACTTTTATACTTTTCATTTAAATTGAAAAAAAGTCAAAATTTGACCCTCTAATAGGCGCCGTCTTGGAAACCAAAACATTTTTTCGAAAGATTTTTGTAGCATTTTGTTTGTCTTAAAAAGATCTAAATTTTATCCATGTGCATGACCAATCTATCTCTTATAGTTTGGTCACAAAATTGGAAAAACTTAGTCTTATGACAGAAAGAATAACGTTTTTATAATGGTATGGAAAGAAACATGTACCTTATTGCAGGTAACTAATTCAAGAAATAATTTATTTCAGATCATTTCGGATCCTGTTCCTTGTTAGCTGAATTGTTCTGATACTGAACTGTAAAAAGAATTTTATGAGAGAAATGAGTAATAGGGTACATTACAATGTTCTTACAGATGAAGATTAGCAGATAGATAAATACATCATGTGAAAGAGGAAAAAAGCAGCAAGGGTTATTTATAGTGAAAAGGTCAGCTTTGCATCACTTAGCAAATCGCGAATGGACTGTTTATTCAACTAAAACGTAGATATTTTCCACAGTGACTTGTCTTAGAATTTTGAAAGGAGGAGAGGTGGATATTACATCCAATCACCACAACCCCTAAGAAAAAAGTTAGAGGCTCATTTTATTGAACCATACAAAAAAAAATTAATATTACTAAAGATTAAGGAAAGTTTTATGAGGTAATGGCAGTATCAACATTGATCATAATGCTGGGCACAAGGAAAAAGGAATTAACCAAATACAAGCTTCAGAAATGAAATTTCTAATATACGAGAAAGGATGCATAAGAACAGGTTGAATCAGAAAGATTACTTAAGAAAGGAACTAGATGTCCTGGCAAATACAGAGAAAATAACACAATACAAAATGAAATGGAAAGTTTAAGGTCCTGAAATAGAATTCCTGAAGAGACATTACAGTACAACAATATTACAATATTTAAAATTTGTCAGTTACTTTCTAAACATATATATTCGTTTCGTTTTCCGTTTTTTACCTCTTTTTGTGTCTCCTTTAAGTTCGATTAATAGCATGCTACCGCATCTTAAAGGACCTTTATGCTAACATCTCTTTAAAAAAAACTCCAGTTTCCGATGAAAATTATATGGTAGAGCAAAACTATAAAATAAATAAATATTTAATAACCGCTTAAAGGTTTTATTGAATATAAAAGTTAATAATATTTGCTACAAGTTTTAATAAGAAATTTTAAAATTTTAAACAGGTCTTTCTGTTTGTGAAATATCAACTTAAAGGCCTTGGAAAGAGTGGCTTAGCTGTAATGTTAAAATTTCACATTTTTTAAATAATTTTTTTAATTATTTAAGTCTCTTCGACAAATATGTCATTGCCGTAGATCGTATTGAAAACCGTCGTATGTCTGTGTTTATATTACATCAAAATTCTTGGGAATCTTGCTTTGCAAGTTTGCAATAATGTTTTTTAGTTAATACGTAATAACATGCAGTAACAACCGTCTAAAAGTTGTTTTTTCTTCATTTAAAATTAGAACTTTATGAAAAGATAAATACTGTTTGCATCAATACAACTTCCATTCGCTTTTTTAAAGGCAATTTTTTAGAAACTATACAATTTGATAAAAGAATATCTATGAATATCTGGAAGAGACGCTGTTTATTCTTTAGAAAGCTATAGGAAAAAGAACAAAAGAAAGAAAAGCCTACTTTCCTTAAAATCTTGCATTTTCTGTTACTTTTAAAAGTAGACATTAAAAATTGTTTTATCGAAGTGTTTATGCAATTTAATACTAACTATAATTATGCAAAGTAAGAATCTAAAGTAAAAGCAAAAGGAAGACATCGGTTTTTATTCCTTAATATACCTAGTTTTCTTGTTACATCTTTGTGACAGTAAACACTCAGATGTAAGTCGAAACATATATAGGAATTTCTGAAATGATCGAAATGGATATGTCAGGGATGTCTGTATTGTTTCTGTTAAACACAATGGCTTTATTTTCTGCAAATAAGTTTTAAGTTGCAAATTTTAAGTCACAATTAACTTTAATTATATTAAAACTCGCGGAGACCTTAAGAAGATTAATAAGTGGTTCAATATTCGTTGTAATTCGACAGAAACCAATTGGTTTAACTCTACGAGAATTTTTTCCATGTTGCGATAGTTTCTTGACTAAACCCACGTGAAAAAAAAATCAAATATAAAAGTTAGTTTGTCTCTTGTCCATAAATACGACAAGTTTCAAGAAGATTCGTACAGCAGATCAAAATTTATTAGAGGAAGACACTGAATGATTTGAGTGTATAATCCCCACTTTTCTAGGATGTTTGCTGTAAACAGAAGAGGCCAAAGCCTATCACTCAACTCAGACGAAACTACTACAATATCTCGATCATGGAATCTTAATTAGATTTCTTTTTGTAGTTCTAAGAAAATACTTTTTTTAAGGCGACTTTTTATCCAATCTTAAAGGGCGTTTCACATGGATCAGAAAATCGGATGGTCGGGTCCACGAATCGGACGTATTCTCTTTCATATGGCCACGAAACTCTCTCCCACGTCGTCTATACGACATGTAACATTCAAATCGTTCGTATAGATGATGTTTTGGGGCCATGTGAAAGAGAATACGTCCGATTCGTGGATCCGACCATCCGACTTTCGGATCCATGTGAAACGCCCTTAAGTTTCGTTACTTAGTTTTGACGAAATGTGCTTGTTGGATTTTATGTAGTTTAAATTGCATTATTGCTTCAAATTATCGTAGTAGGAATAGTGTTAAGGAATGAGATGTAATCATTACTGAGTGATATATTGGTCTTATCCTGATTCTGGAGAGTTCTTAAGAAAACCAAAAATGTGTTTGGAAAAAATAACAATTCATAGGACTACAATACTAATTTCTCAGCTTAGTTCTCTTTTGAAAATGCTAGAAAATTTGATTAAAAATGGAAAATTAATATTATGACAGATACACTTTTCCATTTTTCTACTTTAAATTATTTATTATTACTAAATATTATTACTAGCGCTTTAATTAGTTTTAAAAAATGTATGCTATTTTTTATCTTAGGTTATAAATAAAATGGATTTTTTTTTAATGGATATCATTGAAAAAAAAATCTTTACTGACTGACTTTTCTACTTGAATGTTTTGCTTCTCTGTCCATTTGTATGTTTCCCTGTTTTACGCATATCACGTTAAAACGGCTTCCCGGATTTCTATAAAATTCCGTACGCCGCACAGTGGGGCAGGATACATCAATAACAGGCATTAAATATTTGAGTGTTTATTAAGATATCTATGGTTCATGTTTGTTAGTTGATATATTGTCTTGTGTAAATAAAATAAATTTTAGGCATTTTTGACAAATTTATCTTAAAAAATCTTTAAATACATAATGTTTATTTTATTAATTTTAATCGTATCATCGTAAATACTAAAAATTATACAATATATTTATTCTGATCAATCAGTATCACTGGAATCCGACGTCAATGTATCGACCTCTTCTTTGTCCACATCATTTTGTACGGTTGGAGCTTTTAACATACATACGACTACTGTGGGAAAGCGTTGAAGATTTTTCCTTGTTATTTTGCGCTTACTTGTTATTACTGGATCGCTACTGAGCAGGAATGAATGAAAAACATCTTCTTTAGTCTTGATCCTGCTGCACTTCCTGGAATTATGTTCCCAATACCTTTTAAAGTCTTTGTTTCGTGCCTCTTGCGCCTCCTCACTTAATTGGCCGATAGGAAGTAATGCAGCTTTCTGGACTATGTATAAGGTATTTCTGTACAGTTGGTGGCATGTTATATCTTAGATATTTTTCCACAAAATACCTTGCGGTATGATGAACGAAGACTCTGAATTTAGCAACATTAATTTCATATCCACTAGCAACAACTATCATGTTGTATGTAATTTTTTTATGATCAAGCTTTGTAACATCCGCTGATAATTCTGCGTTCTTAAAAAATCTTTTTGTGGTATTGCCATCATTTGTATTCCCGAATCCCGGCTTTGGG
>JAFIDM010071879.1:0-30055 GCA_023159025.1 Thereuonema tuberculata
TAATCGTAACAGGACTAAAATGTAAACTATAAAAGACAAAGAAAAAAAAAAGAAACTGAATGAAATGAATTTTTTGTAATTACCTAAATAAATATATATTTTAATGTAATTAAATAAAGAACCTGTTGATGGGATTGAAAAATAATCCTAACAGGACTAAAATGTAAACTATAAAAGACAAAGGAAAAAAAAACAAATCGAATGAATTTTAGGCTTTTTTGAGTGATGTCTGTTGATGATCTGCTTTTTTTTTCGAAATTTGGGAAATTATTTGATCTTAATCAAACTTCATTTAAAAGTTTACTATCTAGATATGAAACGGTTACGGAACTTGTCAATTTCAAGAACATGCATTCACATGTTCAAAGTTACTAAAACGAATCATAAGTTTTCTCTACTGATTTCATACAATTAATTTTCTATTTTTACTCTATTTTCAAAGAAATTTGACCTTTTGTTTCTTTAAATGCTGATGTAAAAATTTAAAATTCTAAAATATCAATCCACATCATTGAAAGAAATTATTATAGAACAAAAAATACAATTCACAGTTTCTGAGGATTACATCTATAATTAAACAAAGATCTTTCAAATCCATAACTAGAAGAAATGGATCATGCATATTTTATTGGAGTTTTTAGTAAAAATACAAAGTTGCTTATGTCAGTCAGCCGATAATGCTAGCTGTTTTCTCCTAATAATTTAAACCCTTTTATTTCAGTTATATTCTTCTCTTCTGTGCTTAGATATCTTATGAAATTAGAATTATTTTTTTTTTGTAAAATTACTAGTCGGCTACCCGTCGCTTCGCTCCGGAAGCCTCGCGTATGTAACGGAAAACAATTTGTTATTTATTAAAAAAACACACACACACAAATTACATCAAGTAAAATAAAAATAAAATTTTTTTAAAGTTTTGTTTTATTTTAATTTTTGATGTATATATATTCTCTCAATTCACGACTGCTTTTAGAATCAGCGTGTGAATCATATATCTGTGATATATTTTTATTTTTTATAGAGATTAGAATGTAATCCTTGTGGTCTAATGCTTAAGACATCTAACTTCGGAGCAGAAGGTTGCATGTTGGATTCCAGTAGATAACTTGTAGAAATTATTTCTATTTTTCTAAATTACAATAATTGCACCAGACCGAAAGAGAAATAAAAGATTTTCGTAATATAGATACAATGTTCAGTCGCTTTTGAGCTACAAATAGTGAGCTTTCAGTATTCTACTTAATAGAAATAGTGCTTTTTTCTTTCTTGAGTCTCTTTTTTTTATTTCCATTGATACTTTACAGTGGTTTTTGAGTTAGAAATAGTGATTGTTTTTGAGTAACGAATAGCGATTTTTCAGTATTCTACCTAATAGAAATAGTGATTATTTTTTTTTCTGTTCTTTTTTATCCAATTCCAATTGATACTTTTCAGTGGTTTTTGAGTTACAAATAGTGAAAATTATCTATATCTATTAGCTAGGCCATCAGATTGTTCGATATAGATATTTGAAGAAGAGATTTCAGATGGACGTTAGTTGATATAGATGATAAATGAAGATCATAGCTTGTATACGAAATTCTTCGCAACAAATTGATTGTGAGTATTCTTTAGAGTGAATATAACCAAATTCTGTTGAATTGTGACTCAAAGACCTAAAGTTGTATGTGAGTTAAGACAACGTTTTCCAATTATATGGCAACTTTATTTAGAGTTTGTCCTTGAGCTTTATTGATAAATATCGCATAAGAAGGTCTGATCGGAAATTGTTTTCTTGTGAACGTAGATTACCGCATGGTTCCATAGACATCCTATGGATAAAACAAAATCTCCTTTGTGAGTTCTGTTATAATTTCGGTTTCTATGAGATCATTATCGAATGAACAGCATTTAAGTTGAGTTCCATTGCAGTATGCAAACTTGGGATTGATGTTTCGCAACAATATTATTGGAGATCCCATCTTCAATGACAAACGATGTTGAGGAATTCCGCTGAGATTCAATGCGTTCAGACACTTGGGCATATAGAGATGTTCGTGTGATGGATTATCAGAAGTGTCAATTTTATTCGCACTTGTATTGTATGCTCTGTAGTCTCTCCTTGTATTCTTAGACTTATCATTCGATTGATGTTATCGACACTCTCGTTCATCTCGTTTATCCAATTCCAATTGATACTTTTCAGTGGTTTTTAAGTTACAAATACTGATTTCTCAGTATTCTACCCAATGACGTACTGCGTCTTTCTTTTTTGACTTTCTTTTTAATTACAACTAGTCGGCTACCCGTTGCTTCGCTCCGGAAGCCTCCCTTATGTAACGGAAAACAATTTTTTATTTATTAAAAAAAACACACACTCACACACACACAAATTACATCAAGAAAAACTAAAACTAACATTTTTTAAAAGCTTTTTTTTAAATTTAATTTTTGATGTCTATATTCTCTCAATCTACGACTGCTTTTAGAACCACCTTGTAAATCATATATCTATGATATATTTTTATTTTTTACAGAGATTAGAATGTAGGCCTAGTGGTCTAATGGCTAAGACGTCTAACTTCTGAGCAGTATTCTACCTAATAGAAATAGTGCATCTTTCTTACTTGGCTATCTTTTTTTTTTATTCCTTTTGATACTTTTCAGTGGTTTTCGAGTTAGAAATAGTGATGGTTTTTGAGTTACAAATAGTGATTTTTCAGTATTCTATCTAATGAAATACTGCGTCTTATTTCTTGACTCTTTTTTTGTTTTTATTCCAAATGATACTTTTCAGAGGTTTCTGAGTTACAATAGTGTTCAGTATTCTATTTAATAGAAATACTGTTTCTTTCTTTTTTGAGTCTCTTTTTTTATTCTAAGTGGCACTTTTCAGTGGCTTTTGTGTTCCAAATATTGATGGTTTCTGAGTTACAGATAGTGATTTTTCAGTATTCTATCTAATAGAAGTATCGCTTCATTCTTTTTTGACTCTCATTTTAATTATAATTGTCCCTTTTCAGTGACGTTTGAGTTACATTTATTGATGGTTTTTGAGTTGCAAATAGTGATTTTTTCGGTATTCCACCTCAAAAAAAGAGTGCTTCTCTCTTTCGTGACTCTGTTTTCTTTACTCCAACATCTGGCGTGTACACCCACATATTTTTCAATATCACGTAGGATTTGGTTAAGTAAGAATATTTAAAATATTGCAATGTTTCGGCAATTATCGTTCTAATTGTCAGTTTCGAATTACAAATAAACTGACTGATGTGAAATAAATAAACAATCTTGAGATTCAAAAAAAAGATTGAATACATTCCTTATTGATGGGGGAAAGGAAAGGAGATATAAGTCAAAAAACCATATGAAGAGAGTTGTAGTCCCTATGGTGTAATGGATAAGGCATCTGACTTCGGATCAGAAGGTTGCAGGTTCGATTCCTGTCGCGGATGTTTCATTGTAAAAATTATTTCTATTTTCCATTCTCTCAGAAAATTGCGCCGGACAGACAGACAGACAGACAGAGAAATAAAAGATTTTAGTAATATAGATTGTTACTTTTCAGTCAAAGTCAGTTCAGTTTTGACAGATAAGTCAAAAAAGCAATATGAAAAGAGTTGTACTTCCCATGGCCTAATGGTTAAGATGTCTGACTTCGGATCAGAAGGTTGCAGGTTCGATTCCTGTCGCGGATGTTTCATTGAAAAAATTCTTTGTATTTTTCATTCCCACAGAAAACTGCGCTGGACAGACACACACAGACAGACAGACAGAGAAATAAAAGATTTTAGTAATATAGATTGTTACTTTTCAGTCAAAGTCAGTTCAGTTTTGACAGATAAGTCAAAAAAGCAAGTTGAAAAGATTTGTAGTTCCCATGGCCTAATGGGTAAGATGTCTGACTTCGGATCAGAAGGTTGCAGGTTCGATTCCTGTCGCGGATGTTTCATTGAAAAAATTCTTTCTATTTTTCATTCTCACAGAAAACTGCGCCGGACAGACACACAGACAGACAGACAGAGAAATAAAAGATTTTAGTAATATAGATTATAATCTCAATCAGTATTTCTCGAACTGGTTTGCCATTTCTTTAAAAATTATCAAGAATATTTCTGAAACTTAACAAAAATAAATTCATTTTGAAAAATCTGTCTGAAATTAATTTTCCTCTAGAGTGACAGCTTTTGAACATAGATGTGATTTCTATTGTCGTAAAATATGCTAATCATGTTTCAAGAAGATGTTTATGTTCGTTCAAAAAATTATCAAGAACTAATGAGTATAAAAACCCGAAATGCAGATACAAAAACTAAGGATTCATTCATCATTATCCAATTTTATGAATAAAGTAAGATATTACAAAAATAAACTAATACTGTACTGATATTTTGAAAGAATTGTACTTGAAATATATTATTACCATAAATTATACTTTACCAACTGTAAAATAGGTTTGCTTGAATTCGTTCCTGTTTTTAATAAATTTCCATTTTGATTTCTGCTTTGAACTAATAAGCCTCATTTTCACTTTATTTGTTTTGAATGAACAAATGATCATGGAATTACTAACAATACAATTAAAAAGATGATATTGGTTTACAGTTGTAAAAGAAATAAATATATGAATATATTATAAATGTTTTTTAGAAAATCTATTTAAGGATTCTGTTAATTTGAATTTTATCTGATGACTTCAAGAAATGAAAGGTCAGTTTATGGTTGAAATAAAACCATCAATACTCTTATCGCATGTTGTAGTGAAAGTGTGTTTTTATCAACATCTTTTAATAATAATTTTTTAATGAGTTTCAATTTATCAAAGAAATAAATATTATAACATATTTATTTGTTTCAATTCAAATATTCATACAATACTTAAAGATTCCAAAAAGATTCCATTAAGTGTTTTTTGAAAGTTTCACAGTGTATGATTTTCTTGTTAAATCATCGTCTGCTGTCACCCACCCATTGCAATGAAATCATTTTGTGTAGTTTCTGAATGAGATTCCTTTCATTTCTGAGTTCGTTTCTTCAACATTTATAGTTGTAGAGTTTTGCTATCAAATTCACATTGAGTTTCCATTCAATAGTCAAATGTTATATTTGTAATATAAGGAATCGGAATACTCTCAATCATATCCCGTTTCATTCCTTGTAGGATTCAATTTTTTTGGAAAAAAAATCGCACTTCCGGTCCAGGTCACATCCAATTTTAAATGAAAAGAGTTTATCTATACTTAGCTATCTAAGATACTTCCTCAATAATGTTTAAAGTGGCTCCTAGCAAAGTGTACAAATTGCTTGTTTTTATTTAACATATCTATGTAATTGCAGATTTAATTTTTTTTTTGGTTGTTGAATTGGAGATTCCGTTTTTTTTTTTAGACTTAAGGTAACCACGCTACTTGGAGTATACTTAAGGTAGCTATTGCCTTACAAAAGTCTGCCTACCCCTGGTATAGAATGAACGTTTTTTGCGAGACATAAACGAAAAAAAAAACGCCCGCACCGCAGAAACTTTTTCGTCTTAGCATCAATCGTTGCAGAAAGATAAAAAACATTCTGTCTCCGGGCCTACATACACCTACATATACGTACTTCCTTCTACCTTTGCAGCAAATTTTAGCTTCTTTAATTCAGATCTCTTACGGAAATTAACATTTTTCCTCTACGAGCTTAACTTTTGGAAGTGAGTGTATTACAGTAAAACCTCGTTAAGTCGTCACTCAAGGGACCAAACATTTTTGACGACTTAAGCGGAGTGACGACTTTTTGAAAAAAAAAACAAATACAGAAATACATACAGTATTTTCATGGATTGCGTGAGAAAAACAAGATTTTCAGAAATCAATACATGCAAATGAATGAATGGAAAATAAAAAAAAAACACTTTTTTTATAAGGTAGGGGGCCCAAATATCGCCCATCTAAGAAAACCTGCCCATATTCTTGTCATTTATCGTCTCAGTTGCTTGCAAACAATTACAATATATCGTATTAACCTTCACTTACATGTTCCTGAACCAATTATAGATATTACTATTATTTTATATTTTTCATCAATTTTTTTTCAGGCAAACCTCATATTTTGAATTTTGTGAAAGTGTTCCAAATATCGCCCACACCATTAAATACTTTGTTTTTTTGCACTTCTTTGCAGTTTTTTGTTTTTTTCTTAATCTTTTCGCAATTCTTTATGGGTGTTGCGAGCTTCTTTTTCTTTGGATCGTCTAAGTTCAGCCCCTTAGGACTTAGTTTTCTTTTGCTGAGAGAATTCATTAGAGCAATTGTGAATGGTGACCCACTCACAAGACTGGGACATTAAATGTTTTGGAAGCTTTCAGAAGACCCATTTTTTTTATTTTTTACAGCTGTGACAACTTCTCTGTCCCATGTCTTACGTTGAGACATCTGTAATAAATCAAAATAAAATATCGCACAGTGGGCGATATATAGAACAACGAGGTGGGCGATATTGGGCACTCTCTAGTCCCCATTTGGGGGACGCTACAGACAAACCGGCTACCTCTAACAAGTTATAGACATTATCAACAGATAGGTTATTTCTTTCACTACTTCACGATATTAGATGGTTGCGATGGCATGAATAATTCATAAGCTGCAGCACTAAAAGAAACAGTAGGTTCATAACTTACCAGAACGAAAAAAACTTCACGAATTCATAAAAAATAAACGGGTTGAACTAACACCACCAAACGAACACAGCGTGCTAACGGAAGGAATGGCAAATTGTTTCCATCGGTTCCTGTGTGAAAGCATCACTATCCCGTCCTACATCGCCCTGGGCGGTATTAGGAACGTAGGCGATATATGGGCCCCCTACCTTAGTTATCACATTTTAATCGTTTTAAAAGAAAGGCAATGTCTGTCTTTGAAACGTTCCAGTCAACCATTGCTGCCGCCGAAATCTTCAATGTTCAACTCCTTATCAATTTCCAGTGCTTTTTCTTTGAGAAGCACGGAAGAAATCGGCACATTTTGCGATCTGGCAGGTTTTAGCCATCGAACTAAAACCTCCTCGATCTCGTCAAACTTCGATTTCCTCATTCTCTTTCTTTTGTCTTTGCAGTCAGCTTCTTCATTTACTTGTTTCGATGAAAGAATATCGTTTAATGTAGTCCTGGGAATATGGTGTTCTTTGGTAAAAGCTGTTTTCGAAACATTTGATTTTTCAAAAAGTGCAATTAAGTCTTTTTTTTTCTTTAAAAGATAACGAGATAAGTTAATAATGAAAACTACAGCACCGTAAAACACTGTAAAAGCACGGGACATCAGTTAAATTCTGAAAATGTGATTGTTTTTGGTAAACGTAAATTGAGATACATACGAGAATTCTACGAATCACGTGTCATTAGAACTGCTCAAAGTTACAGTCAGGACCTGTCTACTAAAAATGTGCTTGAATATGGTCTATAGTCCTGTATTGTAGCGTCTTTACATTTATTATGTTTTCTAATTTGGCCGCTAGGTTGTAGATTGGAAACATCGCTATTTTTAGGCCTTAATCCAGGTAGTTTATTTTTCTTTTTCTTTTGTTTACTTGAAAATAGGATCTAGATCGGGATCCTGAAACGTACGTCGTGGTATCGTATATTTATATGTAATTTTTGTTGATTTCTTTCTGTGCTAATATAGTTGGCAATGTGTTAATTTTAATATAGCACGTTAATATTTAACCTTGAGATAAGTTTTCGTTTCCCTGGCAGGTTAAAAACGTAATCGACCCACGAAATTGCAAGAGAAAAAATAGCTCTTACAGCGGGGCTTACTCGCTATGAAATGAAGTCACATTCAGGAGCGGTCAAGAAAAACGTCTACACTCGATAGAGTCGCAGCGAGAAGTGTGCTTTGAATGATTGGTAGCGAGATTCCAAGAACCCAAATCCTCCGAAGGGGTAGGAAAGGAATGAAGTGACATGCATGGTCGAAAATTGCCCGTAAAGACTTGGCTTTCTTAAAGTGAATTGGGCGGGGCTGAAAAGACAACACGATGGCATGCAAAATGGAAAAGAAAGATGCTTTTGGCCATTTTTGAGGGTGACGAATTATCCGGAGTAGACTTAAATTTGGTGACGGGTAAAGGAGGGTTATTTTACATTATTGTGTATCAGACCTTGTCGGGACCAAAGGAAAACGACGACTTAAACGGAGTGACGACTTATCATGGTGACGACTTTAGTCGCAAGTACTAAAAGGTTGAGAAACACTGCATTACGAGGTTTTACTGTATAAATTGTTTTTTAGTTACCAGAATCCTTCTGATAGGGATCTTAAATCCCTAATGGAACTGGAAATGTATATTTCTTTGTTAATAAAAAAAAGTTTTTATTATTATGTTTGTATGTTTCAAACCTTGGGTTTCCCCAGCAAAAACAATATGGCGGGTCAAGGACCAAAGCACATACTGCCAAGTGTAAAGATGTGTGCAAGAATGATTAGGGATGTGTGCTTGTGTCCATAAATTTCCTAACTATGCGTGTAGTGTTGAGTACCACAGCCTTCTGCAGTTGTGCATAAGTGTTTTTGTGAAGTCCTAGTGTGCTGAGACTGTGGTGCAATGTGTGAGGCACCAGACCAGTGGCAGACAGAACGATGGGTACAACACGTACTCGATCCTGCCTCCACTGCTTCTGGAGCTCGTGTGCTAGATCAGTGTATTTACTGATCTTGTCTGCGTGAGTTTTCTGCATGTTCTTGCTGATAGGCACTGCAATATCAATTAGATAGGTCTGTTTGTTGACCTTATCAACAAGTGTGATGTCTGGTCTGTTGTGATGTATAGTTTTGTCTGTGTGAATGGGGCGGTCCCAGTATAGTTTATATGAGGGTGATTCTAATACGCTTTGTGGTATGTACTTGTAGTACGGGACCGTGCTCTTAATAAGTGAATGTTTGTGTGCTAGTTGTTGATGAACGATCGATGCTACCTGATTGTGTCGGTGGAGGTAGTCTGTTTGAGAGAGAAGGGGACAGCCTGATATTACGTGGTCGATCGTCTCATGCGTAGTGTGGCATTTCCTGCATTTGTCGTCATGTGTGTTTGCATCGTGTAGAATGTGTTTCTTGTAGTTGCGTGTGGAGATGACTTGGTCCTGTATTGCGATCATGAACCCTTCGGTCTCCCCAAACAGCTCCCACTCGTCAGCCATCTGTTCGACGCTTCCATGTCGACATGAGGCTGGCTGAGTTCGTGATGATGTCTGCCATGAAGTTCCTTACGAGCCCATGATTCCTTACGAGCCCATGATTCACGCAGCTGCTGAGTGTGGGTGTCAGGGGTGGTGAGTGTTGGAGAAGAGTTTTCGAGGTTCAGGGGTGTGAGGTGTGTGTCAGCCTTGACAATGGCTGAGTGAAGTGAGGAGTCTTCTGCTCTTTGGTGGAAATGTTCCCTAAGTGTATGTACTTGTTTTAGGTGTAGGGTGATGAGGTTGATGAGTCCTCGGCCTCCCTCCTTGCGGGGAAGAGTCATCCTTTCCGTAGCGGACTTGGGGTGGTGCATGTTGTGTTTCGTGAATGTAGTGCGTGTTGCGCGTTGTAGTGCTTCGAGTTCGGTGTTTGTCCATGGAATTATGCCGAACGAATATGTTAGTGTGGGAACGGCAAAAGTGTTGATAGCTTTAATTTTATTTCTGGCGTTGAGTTGTGTTTTGAGGATTTTGTGAACTCGAGCAAGGTATGTGTTCTTCAGTGCAATTTTGATGTTTGCGTTGTCAATGACGCGCGCTTGCTGGAAGCCCAGGTACTTGTAGGTCTCTCCCTCTTCCATGGATTGGATGGCCAAACCATGGTCCAGTTCAAAACCCTCCAAATTCGAAGTCTTCCCACGTATTATGTGTAACTTGCGGCATTTGTCAATTCCAAATTCCATCCCAATGTCTTTGGTGAACTGTGTGGTGGCTTGTAGTAAATTAGTAAGTTGTGCATTGTTTGTGGCATAGAGTTTAATGTCATCCATGTAGAGTAAGTGTGTGATTTTATATGGTGTCACAGTGCCTGTGGTAAGCCTATAACCGTGTTTTGTGTTATCTAGTATATGGCTCAGTGGATTCAAGGCGAGGCAGAACCAAAGAGGACTCAAGGAGTCTCCCTAGAAAATACCTCTCCTTATGGGAATGGGATCTGTAGTGATGGAGGTGTTAGAGGTGCGTAGGTGTAATGTTGTGTTCCAACTCTTCATCGTGGCAGCTAAGAATGCCGTGATCTTGGGGTGTATTTTGTAGATATGAAGAATGTGTAGGAGCCAGGAATGAGGGACAGAATCAAATGCCTTCTTGTAATCGATGTATGCGATATGTAAGCTCCTGTTCTTCGCGCGTGCCTGGGGCAGGATTACAGAGTCAATAAGGAGTTGCTCCTTACAACCCTGGGAATTCCTGCGACAGCCCTTCTGCTGTTCGGAAAGAATGTTATATGTCTCGATGTGTGTGTAGATCTTGTCTGCGAGGCAGGAGGTGAGGAGTTTGTAAAGTGTGGGGAGGCAAGTGATTGGGCGGTAGTTCGCAGGTTGCGCTGTTTCAGTGTTCTTGCTCTGTAGGTATGTGACACCCTGTGTGAGGAAACGAGGCATATGTTCTGGGTGTTGGATTATGTCAGTGAGTGTAAGCGCTAGTTTTCCATGCAGGGACGTGAACCTCTTGATCCAGAAGTTCTGGACTCCGTCTGCACCAGGAGCCTTCCAGTTGTGTGCATGTTTTAGTGCTGTCTATATGTCTGCGAGAGTAATCTCATGGAAGGACATGCAGGGTAAGTGTTCAGTGAGTTGCTGTTCCTCTGTTATCCATGGTGCTTTATCATTGTGGGGGATAGGGTTTGACCACAGAGACGACCAGTATTCATGTAAAGCCTCGCTGTTGGGAGTGTTTGTGTTAGTTGCAGTAGAGGAAGATGTAAGGGATCTGTAGAATTTTTTCTCATTGTATTGGAAAGTGTTGTTCTGTTGTTTGCGCAGAGTGCACTGTTTGTATCTCTGTAATCTTTTTGCAAGTGCACTGAGTTTTTGTTTTAGTGTGTCGAGATGTTCCTGAACCTGGTTATGATGATTTGAATGTGAAGGGCGAGTATTTATGTACTTGAATATCTTTCTAACCTGGGACATAAGTTTCTTTGTTTTGTTTCCTGCACAGTATTGTGTGAGCCTGGCTATGTCTCCTCTAAGGTCGCTGATGCGGCCCTCAAGGCGACGTCTCCAAGGGGGGATGTATTCTTGTGTCCGTGCAGTGGGAGGTATGTTGTGTTGCTTGATTCCAAGTGCCCGAATGGTTCCCTGTGCAGCACAGTAGAGTGTTGTATGTATGTCTTCTAATGTTTGGATGTTGTCAAGGTGTTGTGGGATAGTGTGTGTGTTGAGATGGTATATGACTGTGACGAGTTGTTTTGATGTGTGTACTTTGGGGAGTGGCGGCCTGAGTGTGGGGTCTGTGCCTGTGTATTGTGCAAGTGCAGTGTAGAAATGATCATGAGCTGCACGTAATATTTCATTAGTTGTATTGTTGGGGCATGTGTACTGAGGGGTAGAGATTGTTTCTGTGTTTTCCATAATGGTGTCTTCTGGTGGGGTGTGGTTTGGTGTCCTGTGGTTGGATTCAGCGACTTCTTCTTTAATTTGTGCAAGTATGCATGGGAGAATAAGATTGTTTACTACAATTGAACGTCGCTGATCCGCTACCCGCTGTTCGCTAAGCCCTAACGATGGATAGCGTGTGGTGAAAGCTTGGTGTAGTGCCTGTCTGTATCCTGTTAGTTGAGTACCTAACTTTGTAACAGTGAAGAAGTCGCGCATAAGATCCTGGTTCATCTGTGGTGACCATCGGATGCGCTGGCGTGGTTTCCCAGTCTTGGTGGTCGCCTGCTCTGGCACAGACGAAACACTTCCGACTGTTCGGGCTGGATGGTGTTGCCCGGGCATTGTGGTAGCCATACTACAGGATGGGGTGCCACTTTCTCCACCACCACCTGCGGGAGACTGTAGTATATTTTTCGAACGGAGGCCTCTGCCTAACCCCCGAACGCGGGTGACTTTATCCTGCGCCACACCCGATGCAGCATGATCTATATTAGAACGTGTTCTCATCATAAATGGTTGGACCCTTTAGCCTACCCTAAAGCTAGTGTAGTTCAATATAGTGTTTATTATTATTATTATTATTATTATTATTATTACTAAAATATAGAATTAATGGGTATTTCAGGATCTATCCTTCAAATAAAAAAATCTATTTGAAAAAAGAAAAGTTTATGTAAACATAAATAATATAATTTTTTTTTTGTTTAATTCTAAAGGCCAGCGCCTTGTCACTAGGCGCTCTCCAATCGGAGAACCGCCCATTACTAGGAAACAGATACTGGGGTGGTTTCTCGTTGCCTGCCCCAGGACGCCATTAAAGAAAACCGAAGAGAAAGCGAAGAAGAGGCTGACAAACACAGGAAAGAAAAGTGAAACAGCCAAGTCCTCGTCCGGGAATCGAACACAGATGCCGGCACACGGCCGCACGGCAGACCGTCGCCTGAGACCGCTCTGCACGGACGTAAATAATATTAGTAAAGCAAAAAATAAATAAATTATGAGATACCTGAAGGCTCTAGCTTGGGTCCAATTTTCTTTATAATGTTTAAGAATGATCGGTGAAATTATCTATTGCTACACATACCTACATGTATGCTGATGATATTACAATCTATACTGTACAACAAAAATCCTATCACTTCAACACATGCTGTACAAAAAGACTTTAAGAATATTCAAAACTGAATGCACGACAACAAATTCATCATAAATAAAGGTAAAAAAAAAAGTTATTTTTAAAAGATCGAAGAAACAAATTACAAATTTTAACCAAAGGTCTATTTTTATTCTCATTCATGTTTACACAAGCAAAATAGAAATTGCAATTCTTGCTTTGACATTAATGCAGTAATGAATTTTATAATATATTTTTAGTATATTTAGGAATTATAAGAAACAAGCTCTTTACTTTGAACACTCATGTAAATATCTGCTAAAGTGTATAATTAAATTTTTTATCGTAGAAAAATATAATGCCAACAAAAACAGAAGCCATCATTTACTTTGCTTTATTTGGGTTTATTATAAATTGCGGGCTTATTTGGGCTAACACAAATAATATAGACCTTGATCACTTCAAACATTTACAAATTAAAGTAGAAAAATTATTTTTTTCAAAAAAAAGTTTCGAATAATTTATGTAAAAGAAATTGTAATCTACTAAAGAATTAAATTTTATTTCCAAAACAAAAATTTATTTAAAACGTACTTTTTCGAAACTGTTATTGGAAATAAAAAAACAATATACAGTAGAACCCCGCCATTCGTCCGCCTCGCTATTCGTACAACTCGTTATTCGTCCAACTTTTTCAAGTAAAATTGAACTCGCCATTCGTACGCTTGCTCGCGATTCGGACAGCTTGACCTTGTTACTGGCCGCCCCACGCGGTCCCTTCAGTTCAGTCTCGTGCTAGCTTCCGTACGCTACGCATCATCCACGCAAGCTTCATGAAACTTTGTGATATTTTATTGTTATTTTTTGTCATTTTTATTGAAAATAGTGCAGCCATGGGTCCAAAAAAAGATTACTGATTCAACTAAGCCTAAAAGTGAGAACGACAATTGAATTGAAAAAAAGAAATCATTGCGAAGTTTAAAAGTGGAACTCATAAATCATATGAATATCAGTATTTTTTTGGATATTTATATGACGCATTCCTCACCTGTCTGCTTTTATAGTAGTTTTCAATCACATGTCTTGGCATGTGCATTGTCATTTGCGTTATCAACTATAGTATTGCAGTGCCATATATTGCCCTAGCGGCCACCTTCGGAAGTAAATTTTTCTTTTTGCGCCTAAACAAAGTTTCATCGCCACAAGTGAAATATGAGATGTCCTCAAGTGAAATATGAAGTCGTTCCGTTGCTTGGTTCTCCAGTTCCAGCCTTTCGAAATGTAAACTTTTATTATGAACACCTTGTATTGTAATATAAATTGCTAAATGAAGAAAAAAAATTTTTTTAATGTTTTTTCAAAACGTTTTATTAGGTAATAGGCTATTATTAAATGTTTTAAAATTCTTTAATGAGGTTCATTATATTGTTTTCTAGAATAACTTACTGTATTAAATTGGTTGTCGTATATTTGTATATTTAATTTATTTATCCCAATCCTCGCCTTCCCTTAACCAAATCAGAAGCTGATTGGGCTGATGAGTCCGTAGAAGGACGAAACGACCGTTCTTAATTTATTTATATTTCTTTTTTTTCTTTGATTTAATAACACTTGTAGACTTGTAAGTTGTATATTACTTAAATTTATATTGTAAGCGAAAAAAGTCATCAATTTAATTTTCAGAACTCATTGATACGTAAACTTCAGACCTAATGGGACTGTACTGAGCTTATAAATAAATAAATAAAAAAAGAAGTTATTATTATTATTATTATTATTATTATTATTATTATTATTATTATTATTATATTAATATATTCAACACTATAGATGAAAAAGAAATATATATATATATATATATATATATATATATACTGTATATAAAAAATGGAAGAATATCCCACGTTAAGAAACTATTAAAAAAGTGGCTGATAAAATGTAATTAATATGAATTTCTTTTGTTTCAATTGTTTTATTTGTAATTCTAAATCCTGTTTGTAATGTCTCACTTAAATATTTTGTTCAATTTACTTCCAATGTCCTTAATATTTATTGTTACTAGTTCTTACTGTATTCGACAAAAATAAGCTAAACATAGGTAACTTTAATATACATATGTAATAATTATATATAGAGTTAAATCAGTAAATTATTTTAACGTCTAAATCATGTTACTGCCAAATTTAAAACTTTTGAAAATTATCACCTAGCGGTCTACTTGACCAAAATCACTTGAAAAAACAATAATATGTAAGTCATTTGATATTTTTTAACAATGTATTCAAAATTAATTAAACATTTGTAGTATACCTATATTCAGAACCTGTTGATAGGAATTTGTCATTCCTAACGGGACTGTAACTTTTGTATTTAGAATCATAATAATAAAGAAAAAATATTATTATTATTATTATGCAAATGATTTACTCATTAATTTATGGGTTCAGTTTGAATGAAGGTAAAAAAAATTCGCATAGAAAAGCTTTGGAATTGAAGTACTGATATCTAACATTAGAAAACAACTTCTTTATATAATGCAATAATTCCATGTGTTTTGTTGTGATCTGGGGGCACGGCAGTGCCCCCGCCAAGACGAGCCGAAGGCAGGAACGGCACTACGTACCTTTTCTGGAAGTGTTTCGTCGTATTTTCGAACCCTCATAGCTTCGGCCTAGATAATACTAGAGAGCTTAAATTTTCAAGATAAGATGCAGTTAGCAGACTAATGAAATACGCTAAGTTTCATTTATTTAGCTTTTATACTTTGGATTTTATTAATACGTAAAATACGTCGATTCCGTCACTGACTCACTCACTGACTGACTGACTGACTCATGATCATCAAAACCTCTAGGGTACTTCCTGAAGTTCTAGAAAGCTGAAATTTGGTATGCAGGCTAGGATTAGCATACAACCAACAACAAAATTAAGAAATCCGTAACTTTCACCCTCCAACCCCTCATAAAGGGGGGTCTGGTTATATATTATCGAACCCTCATAGCTTCGGCCTGGATAATACTAGAGAGCTCAAATTTTCAGGATAAGATGCAGTTACCATACTAATGAAATACGCTAAGTTTCATTTATCTAGGTTTTATACTTTAGATTTTATTAAGATCTGAAATACGTCGTACCCTCAATGCTTCGGCCTAAATAATACTGTGTAATAATGTGATTTCTTACAAAAGTGCAAACAGCTTGTATGTACAAGTTGACCAATAGAACAACAGAAAAGTAGGGTATTGAAAAAAAAAATCCATTTTCTAAATAATCTTAAAACTAAATTTAGTTGTAATAGATAATCCCACCCAAAACATTTCATGTAAAATAAGTTGCCAAGACTCACATGCTCATAACGCTTTCAGTGTTAAAGGTTATCAGATCTCATCCTACAAAAATAAATGAAATCCCACCCAAAACATTTCATGTAAAATAAGTTGCCAAGACTCACACGCTCATAATGCTTTCACTGTTAAAAAGATATGAGATCTCATGTAGAGCCAAGCCCATAACTCTACAAGACCTAACTCTACAAGCCCTAACTCTAAAAACCCTATATCGTGGTCAAAAAGTATGGCTTGGCCGTTTCATGGAACTATTTCATCCCACCCAAAACATTTCATGTAAAATACGTTGCCAAGATGCTCATAACGCTTTCACTGTTAAAAAGTTATCAGATCTCATGTAGAGCCAAGCCCCTCACTCTACATGCCTAACTCTAAAAACCCTAATATCTTGGTCAAAAAGTATCCCTTGGCATACTCCATATCTTGTACATAACTCCATGGGATTGTCTGTGCGACATCCACGAAACGGCCAAGCCATACTTTTTGACCAAGATATAGGGTTTTTAGAGTTAGGGCTTGTAGAGTTAGGGGCTTGGCTCTACATGAGATCTCATATCTTTTTAACAGTGAAAGCATTATGAGCGTGCGAGTCTTGGCAACTTATTTTACATGAAATGTTTTGGGAGGGATTAAAATTACTGGGATATAGACAACTTAAGTAAATAATTATTGAATTATTTTTTTCAAAAACATCGAAGATTTATATTACATTATTATTCGAACAGTGTAAAGTATATTTTTTGGAAACAGAAAGACATTCAAAAATATTAAGGCTTTTGTATTATTTTCACCAATTTTAAAAAAAAAAATTAAAAACGCACATTGCATTTAGGTATTTGTTCATTCGTTGATTTCTTGTTTTATTTATGACTTACATTTAAAAGGGTTACAAAAATTATACTAAACCTGTAATATTTGGAAACTGTGCTTTCCTTGTGGATACGAAAAGCAGCTTGCTTTAATTTTAATTCCACCAATAGACAGATTGTTAATTAATTTTTTTGAAGACACATAATTTTCTCTTTTTTAACATTTCTTGTAATTCAGACAAACAATTGTTTGTATTGCAAAAGAAATTGCTCTTGCTTTTTTTCCCAAGCCTGTCGGTCACAGTGTACAGAGACCAAACTGTGGCAAATAAAGACAAACGAACTTCAGATTCGAATTCCTCTTCGAAAAATAGGGAAATATGCAAAGTAGTGCATGCAACAGCTTACATAAGCATTTATTTAATTAAGTAAGCTTAATCTTTCTAATTCCTTTTGATGCTTATTTAAGATTTTACAAGAATACTAATTTGAAAGCATATTTTAGAATTTTACATACCGGTATATGTTACATGCTTGCATTCACAATTCAGGGTTAACTTGTGAGTTTCTGTCAAGTTTACAGTAAGAATTTTTAGTTACAAATCTATAATCCGTTGCAAGAACCTGCTATTGTTGATTATCAGTTGTTCACCTCCCATAGAACACTGATCGTCCGGGTGACAATTATCTACGATAGCCAAATGGTAAGTGTATTAAAATTTATGGTTTATCAGTTATAGTAAAGTACATTCAATAACAAGGGAATAATAGCAAGTACAGTAGAGCCCCGCGAGTGCCGCGAAAAAATTTTTTAATTACGAACCTCAAAAAAACTAATTTTAATCCAACAACAGGGAAAGTAGAATAGGCCCTACACTGCGAAGGTCGAAAATTACTGACAGATTTTTTGTGCATCGTAATCCTGTAGGTGTGGGAAATTTTTTTTTTCCTTAATGACAAAATTAAATTTAATAGTAACTTCTAGGCTTTGAAATATTTAAAGTTGTTTGAAACCGAAAGTTGAAGGTTGTTCATTTGTCATGTTACGTTAAAAGAAGTAACAATGGAAATCTCGCATATATGACTGATGCCAATGTTGGATTGTTAGGATAAAAAGAGAAGAGAAATCACCGAAAAATAGAAATGGCGTTTCTATAATGTACAAACGAATATTAGCATGAATGCTATGTTTGTGAAATGGTGACATCGGAAAAGTTAAATATACGATAGTGTAAAGATTATGCTTGTAACGTATTTTGATTAATAGATGGAGAACTTTAAGTATTAGCTGAATCAAAGTAAATTGACCTCAAAGTTAATTCATAGTTTTGATAACAATTTAAACCTAACTAATCGAGTTCAAGACAGAAGATTCAATGCCGAAATCGATCACCAGAGAAAGCAACCTGACGATTAAAGAAATGACCAGGAAAGTAACTTTCATCGCAGTAAATGACGATTGAGGATCGAACTGTTGAACTGTTTTTTATCGATATTGTAAGTAGAACTTTTATTACAATTATGTCTCCCATCGCAGCATTGGAAGATTGCCAACGTATGTGAAAATCAAATACCATGGACAAAGAAATATATGAACAAGCATATACATATATTAAAGATAAAGAACTTTAGATTAAAACTTTAAGGCAAATGAAATTGAATATACTACCTATACATTTTAGGATTAATAATGTAATTAATCACAAGAAGGATAAATCAATGCTAGGACATATTGAAGTCAGAGAATCTTTGAATAAGGATAATTGAAAGACAAAGTTAATAAAGTCAAAGAACTATTCAATCGAAATGTTTAAGTGAAACACATGAAAGTGATTTATTAAGAATAGTAAAGATTTTAATGATTAAAGATTCTTGATGAAAATAAAGAACTTCTAAAGTAAAAGCTTTAAAATGTTAGTACAAGATTACCTAAAGTAAAAAGTAAAGGAATTTTGTAATTCAAGAATAAAGATAAAAAGATTAGAAAGGAATTAACTCAAGAAAGTGATTTCTAAAGTACGATCCTATAAGTATAAACTTGATACGACAAGATAGATTATTTTTTTCACACTAGTATTAAGTGAATTAAAATGTATTAAAGAATAATACAGAACATTGAGTTTAGTGACTTCTCGTATTTATAGGAAAAGGTCCTATTCAAGTTTTAATGGTGAACCTTAAGTTTGAATGTATTTCACATGAGGTGGAAAACCATTTTATTATTACAACACGAGAACTTTAAAGAACATTGATTAATGGGAAACCATTAAAGTTAATAATTATCGTTTGATACTAAAACTACAAAGTTAATGTAATTATTGAGTCAATAAATTATGTTATTTTATTCTAAGATGTTTATCTTTCATTTCCTACCTTATCCAACTTAAGACTGCTTTGCTAAATCAGTACATGCAAGTAATTTCGATAAAATGCTATCATCAGTAACGAGGTCTGCCGTGTAGCTGTTGTGTTGGAACCTGGGTTCGAATCCCGGCGTGGGCATGGCTGTTTCTTTCTTCTTCTGTGTTTCGTCCGTTTCTCCCCTGGGACTTACTATCTAAGGGTTATTTCTGGACGAGATGGGAAATCTCGTCCTCCTTCTGGAATTTCCAGTCTCACTCTGACGTTGTCAGGTAGACTAGCCCTTGGTCCATAATTGGCCAAAGTCGATGAAAGGAAGGAAAACGTAGTTTTTATGCTGAAATATTTCTTTTTTGTGTTTACATCTCATTTTTAATTTTTTTTGGGTTATCCGCGATTTTTTATATCCGTGGTACCCTTGCCATCCAATTCCGCGGATAATCGGGGCTACTGTAGTAAAAGTTAAACTACCATCCATCTCAATTTCTGTAGTCCATACTTAGTGAAATTGACGTTTTTCATGGTTTAGTTCTGTCCGATCATCGAATTATGAAGTTGAATTATCACTGTTCATCATTTCGCTATAAATATCTTCTTAACTGCTTTTCGTTTCTTTAGAATAAGAAACTTCTTCAGGTTGAGGATAAGAAATTTTCTCTTTCCTCTAAATATCATGCTTCGTTACGATTATACGCATTTTTTAATTACAATAATACTAACAATACAAATTAATTAACCTCATGCTAAGTGAATACAAATACTTTGTTTAAAATTTTGTTTAAGTTATGCTAATAATTTAATGCAATTTAATACATAAAACTTTGTTTAAATACAATAACTTTGCTTAAATTGTTTAATTGTTTTGTATTAAATCGCATTAAATTATTAGCACAACTTAGACAAAATTTTAAACCAAGTATTTGTATTCAATTTCGTGATAGAGACAGTGACCCTGCAATGACTAAAAGCAAGAAAATAAAAAACAAGAACAAAATGTGGAATCGAAATCCTTGGGCAGCAATCAAGAGATCACTGTCTACATCGAGAATTCCCAATTCTTCCCCTCGTACGCCGTTTGAGTCTTGCACTGGCTGAGGAGAGCCCAACAAGCTCGAAACGGTCGTCCCAGAGTATCAGCTCGACTCAAAAAAGGCATTCTTATTTGAATTATTTGTATTCACTTAGCATGATGTTAATTAATTATATTGATAGTGTTATTGGAATTAAAAAATGCGATTATTCGTAACGAATGAAATGTAGAGGAAAAGAAAATTTCTCCTCCTCAACCTGAAGAAGTTTCTTATTCTAAAAAGAAACGAATTTTATATACAAGCAGTAAAGAGGATATTCATAATGAAATGATGTTCTAATTTATTTAAAAAATATATACAAAGTTTGAGATCACTGTTCATTGTTGACGTGACCTAGCAGAAAGAAAGCATTTGTCAATATTATTAACCACCTAGCAATGGTCGGCAGACATCTAAAACGAAAGTTTGGATTACCGGTATTTTTTGTTCCTTCCTCCCCAGTGTCCTGACAGTCACGTTCCTCAGTGTCGCAATGGCATTTCTGCCCAGTTATAAGAAGATCGGAAATGAATTAGATGATGATTAGTTTTTGCCACCGTTTGCAAAGCCATCGTCATCAACGTAATTGCAGATGGGCAACAGACACAAAACAGTGAATGATAATAAAGGAAGACGAAAATTTCCTACTCCGTATTTCATTCATCAGGAAAATCATTTGATCAGATGCCGAATATAAAAATCTCACATGTTCATTCATTCAGAAAATAAAAACAAAAAGGGTTTATTTAAGAAAGCGGTTTAACATGTGCGTTTTAAGGTTATTTTTAACACTGTTCAGACTTCCTATTTGTTCAATGTTTTTCTCGGCTTCTTTCGCATTTCCGTCGACAGTTTAGCCTCCCACAATCAAAACAAACAGGTTTCGCACTCTTTTTATCAAAAGTAAACCAACCGCAAGGTGGCGCTTCGGAATTAGCTGCAACACGCGCCTCCCATCCAGTGATAAATTGCCTTGTCTACTTTTTGCATCATTCCATTCATACTGAATGCGAAGAGAGAAATATAATTTATTTTCAAAGTAATTCAGAAAAAGAGTATTTTTTTTTTTTACGATAGGAAACAACCAAAACAAGGATATTATCAGGAATTTCAAAAAGGAAAGAATTTCTGGAACTTAAAATGTAATTACTTTCTGATATTAACAGATATAAATTCAGTCATCCTGTACTATATTTGTTTTAAACAATGTTATTGCAAAGAAACATCTATAAGAAAAAATATTTAAAAAAAACACTAGCAGGGCATAAAATTAATGCCCAGGGCATTAAAATTAATTAAATTTATCCAATAATTGCAAGATATAAAAATATAACGAGGAAATTGAGAACAATATCTTTATTCTATTTCAATTTTTTTATTTTTTTTAAGTTGTCAATTCAAAATCATAGAAAAATTATTAACATATTAAACATTAATTAAGGTTTATTAAAAACACCCCCAACACCAAATATATACAAAAAAACATAATATTTTTAAAACGAATTTTCGGAAAAAAATGCTTCTTTCCTTTGTAAAGTTTTAAAATAACATTAACAATTTACAGATGTTAAATATCAAGCCGTGTCACACATCCTGGACATTGTTATAAAATAACCAACAAAGCAATTCTTTCTTATGCAAACTAACCTAAACTTTATAACATAATTGGGTCATTCTGAAATTAAGTGGAATTTCCGTACAAGAAAAAAAATTAAAATCTAGAGAAAAATTATTATTAATACTTTTTAAATAACCAATAACAAACTAAATACATGTACACCCTTTGTAGAGGTCAAGAATAAATATTTTTACCAGAAAAAAATAGTTTACAATTTTGCCAACCATGGAGGTTACGTTCGCTTCCATGGAGGTTACAAATTGATTTACATTACATCATTAAAGTTAGATGGATCATCCTCAAAAAAAGTTACCATGTAAAGAACATTATTTAAAATATGTACAAAGAAGAGAAACACTGTGTGGTATTTTTAACATGAAATAAAATTTTGGTAAAGTGGTTAAAAATAAAAGATAGCCATACATTTTAGAATAAACTTTAATTGGAAAAGAAAATCTTTCTGAAAAATGCACAGTATTACAGTACATTATTAAAAGTCTGAACAATTCTTTTGTACTCATCAGTTTTTAGTTTGAATTGACGACTTGAAATAGGATGGGGAGGCTCGTGAATTTTGTAGGGATAGTCCTGATGGCGACTTTTTGGATATCTGGCGTTAAAGGCCAGTGCAAAGTCTTCCCACCTTCACTCCTGTGCATGAAACTGATTTCAACGTTGCAGCCATTTTTCTTCAGGTTTTTGTTCTGGGACTGTTCTTGTTAGCAACCTGTTCTTTCAATCGAAAGAATTTTTTCTTGTATTTATCATCTCGTTTCTTGGATTGTTTCAACTTTTCCTTGAGTTTCTCTAACCCTCGATAACACTTTGATTTCGTTTTCTTTGCTATTCGTTTTCCACTTTCTTTAGGGCTCGTGCCCACCCGGCCCACAATAGGCATGCTATTTACTGCCGGTACATTATTGGCCATTGGATTGTTGTCATTAAGCACAGGAAGAGGCTGGTCATCATCGCTTATTTGTCTAACATCTAATTTAGTTCCTTTTCTCTTTTCTTCTTCTCTCTGTGCTTTCTAACTTTTACTCGCCCTTTTTTTCTGTTCCCTCTTTTCCCTTTCGTTCATTTGAGAAACTGTTTTATTTTGCCACTCTCAACTCTTGCTTTATATCTCTCTTTCTTTTCGTAAGTGTTCTTCATAAAGCAAAGGATTTTCTTTTATTCTCTGTCTTCTTTTTCTTTCACATTCCCTTTTAATTTTTCGTATTTTTTCTCTTTCAGATTCTGTGATCTTTTTCTTTTTACTCATTTTGATCTAAAAAAAAAAACCAACCAAAAGTTGAGACCAATGCAAAAAAGTCAAACTAAATACTAGCCAAACCGCAGCCTTAATTTTTCGTAATCGGCGCGCATTAATATAAAATTAGTATTATAAAATAGTACATACATTAATTAAAATAAAAATCCGCTACCACAAAATCATAATTTTTAAATTACATACTCAAAATGTTTTAAAAATTACTTTGAGTTACTAAAATAACAATATGTATCTTTACTAATAATGATATAAGACACATCCTCTTCGTATCTTTCGTAAAAATCAAATTAAAAATTTGCCATTTTAGGAAAAAATATATTTTTTAAATTAAACCAGCTGAATATTGCAAAAATTGACAATTAATAAACTGTGGTTAATATTTAATGAGTAAACAACAAATGAATTTTAGTTGTTCTTTGAGTATTAAATTTTTAAATGAAATGGGCATCAACTTGCCAGAAATAGACCTGATTATGAAATAAATTTTAATACAATCCATATTACTAAAGTGGAATAATATATTAAAAAGTATGTTTTGTTTAAATAAACCTTCCTTTAATAGCCTATAAGGCTTTAAATTGTTTTAAGTGTAAACCCCATGGATAGAAGTAACCACCATGGATGATGTTATCCATGGGAGTTACCTCCATGGAGGTTACACTTAGCTATTTAGTCACATGTAGTTCATAACCTATAAATCCATAGATCCAGAGCTTATGTTTTCTGATAGATAACAGGTATCTCCAAAATAAACAATTAAAGTTAAAGTTTTAACATATGACATACAACATTTGTTGAACACATGGATGTTACAAAGAGAAAAAGAACTCGCCTGGCAATAAAGGCAATCCGGTCTTTTAACAGCAAATAACACACATGAGATCCAAACAATCAACAGAATACTCAAGATTGCTGCCTTCTCCTTCACTTCAGCTCTACCAGTGAACAGTGTTGTTGCCCAGTGAGCATTTTCAGAACTTTTATCGATGTTTCATGGTGGTTACCTCCAACCCCGTGGACAACTTTTGAGTTAAAATTAGGCTATTTAAATCTTTTTTGTTTAAAATGTTAGTTGGCATAGAGTTTAATTTATATAATTTATTATTGTTATTTAGGTTTTTTTTGAAAAATTTAATAATATTTTTCGATAAAACACTTGTTAAAGTTGAAAAAACAGGGGTGGGGACATTCCATGGAGGTTACATTTCGTACACTTCTCAGAGTTTTACTTTTAAATGTAAAATAATTTTCATAAAATAATATTGGGATCTTTTAAATACAATCTTGTTTCATTTATAAAAAATTATCAAGCTTATATAAATCAGTTTTTTAAGATAGAAACTTAGGGGGGACAAAAAATTCCACTTAATTTCAGAATGGCTCAATTACAACAATTTTATTCATTCTTTAAAAAAACCAATTCTTCAAATTTTGCAATTTTGTGTTTCTTATTTATACTAGATAATATATATTATATCTCTAGCCAATTTTACTGACTCTTTATTTATTTCTAACCCTTCATTTCTACTGATATTTTCATTCTTTGTATTTCTTATAAATAAGCTTTCAACAATTTTTCTAGTTTTTTATGTTTTGCACCAAACGGTATTTTCACTTCCTTACTCACACTATGATTTAAATTACAGAAACGTTCTGCCAATTCCGATTTTTGTTTCTGCGTCTTTTTAATAAAATTGGCATGTTCATAAACTCTCTCCAATATACACCCTCCCCCCCCAATTTAGACGTTCTATTTTATATACTATATCCATGTCTTACCTATTTTCACTTCTGTTGAACTTTTGGCGTAAAATATTCTTCAACTTATTCTTATATTCTAAACATCATTTTCATATTATATTGATTACATATTTTCTTCAACTTTATTTGATGAATAGCTATTCTATCTTTCTTGTTTTGTTCAACTTCTTTAATTTTTAATAGTGTCATGATCCCTCAACAATATTGTGCAAAAAAAAAAAATATTGGTGCAAAAGATATGAAAACAAGAAAAATTATTGAAAGTTTATTTATAAGAAATACAAAGAATGAACATATCAGTAGAAATGAAGGATTAGAAATAAATAAAGAGTCAGTAAAATTGGCTAGAGATATAATATTATCTAGCATAAATAAGAAAACAAAATTGTAAAATTTGAAGAATTGGTTTTTAAAGAATGAACAAATTGTTGTAATCATGTTATAATGTAAAGTTTAGGTTACTTTGCATATGCGGGGAGTCTTGTTTTGATGGTTATTTTGTAACAATGTCCGGGATGTGTGACATGACTTGATATATAACATCTGTAAATTCTTTGTTATTTTAAAACTTGACAAAGGAAAAAAGAAAATTTTCCGAAAATTCGTTTATAAATATGTTTTTTTTTTTATATAATGTGACAACACGCATATAGTCGCAGTATTGTAATGCTGAAATACTGAAATTTAATCGTTTTATTTTTGTAAATATAAAAAGAGACATGTAAATGAGAAAAGTAATCTCAAAACAATTTTGTAAAAGCTAATGGCTAAAACTTCTGTTAACGTTTATTTCAGTTGTTTAATTTAAGCTTTAAACTCACTTTAGTTTAGCTTAGGAATTTAGGAGGATTTTAAATTTAATTCAAGCATGTTAGAATTTAGAATAATTTTAATAGTTTAATAATTCTTAGGTTAATTAAGGAAAAGTTTAGCATTTAAATAATTTTAAGCTTAATTTTTAGCTTAGTTAATTTTGTGAATTTAATTTAGAATTTCTGTTTTTAAAAGAATTTAATTTCTTTTATTAGCTTAATTTTAATCGAGCTGTGGAAATTTCCACTTGGCCTGTGATGTAATCATTCCAAATTAGGAATCGTTGTTAGGATAGGGATATCACTGGTTAATCGGATTATGATGTAATCTCCCTTATTAGGGCAGATATGCATTCTGATGAGCGGATAGGGTAGCGTCCTCATGACGTCATATTAGCGGCATTTCCGAGATTATTTAACACGTGTCTCGGAGACTCTCGCTCTCTTGCCGCGGATAGCCTGCCTTAGATAGCTTCGATAGCTCTGGCCAACGGATAGGTATTGCCACGTTGCCGCATGCGTGTAGCCGCATCTTTAAGTTAGGGTGTGTTAAATTAAGTTATAATAGCTTAATTCTATTACTGAATTTAAATTTAAAAAATATTTACAAATAAAAATGAGTAAAGATATTGCTTTGAAAATTTATTTTATTTTTTTTCTTTCAAAGGAAAAAGAAAATAAAAGAAGATTGTATCTGAAGTGTGGAAAGGTAAATCATCTGATGTCAACAACACACCAAATAATGAATGTGACTTGAATATTTATATTAGTTTGGAAGCAGGTAAACTGTCCTTGATTACGTAATTACAGAATGAACTGTAAATAGAAGTACTAAGGTCAAAATATATCCTGATGAAATAGTCTTGCTAAAAGAGACGAAATGTTCTAGATTTTTTTTTTTTTTTTTAATTAAAAAGAAATTTACAATTATTGTAATAAGATACCTGTTTATACAGTTATGACAATAGCCAGAGAGATAAAATAGTCAGATAAAATATTCAGAGGCATGTTTAAATATTTTAGGCATATTTTTGAAATTAAGAAGAAATTTATAATTATTATAAGATACCTGTTTATACAGTTATGATAATAGCAAGAGAAAATATTCCCAGGAATTGGTCTAATATCTTTGAAATGGAATCTCGAGCCTCAAAAGCTGAAATACTGCAAACATCTTTCAAAATGTTTTTTTATAAACTAATTTTATAAAAATGTAATTAAAAATTTGTTGATGTTAAGACTTAAATATTTAAAAAACTTTTTTTCAAATATTATAGCTATTGTTTTATCCATTAAATTTAATTGAATGTCCTTTTACTCAACATCGTCAGTGCTTTTATTCTTTTTTTAAATTTCATGTTCCTTCTGATATTTCCATACTTTTAAATAACAATGATCTCTTCTACCCATTGCATCAGTTTTACGCTTCCTTCATCAATGTGACCTTGCCAATTTGTTGTAGCTATCAGATTTTTTATTTTCTTCTTTTCACTACAGATAATTTACTATCTACTTTGGACACCACCTGTTCTTTTCTTGATTTCTGTTCTATCTCTGTCCTTTCGTATCTTGACAGTTCATTTTTCATTTCATTTTTTTTTTATTCTAATTTTTTCGTTTTTTGGCGCAGCTTAGTCAAAGATGCTTTTGCGCAATTACAAGCTACCAACCATCCAATGTATTAGTAAAAAAGATTTATATTTTCACAAAAAGAAAAAGGAATATTCATTTTGTTTTACACTTTCTTTTACTTTTGCTAATGTATCTTAATTCTGATCACCATTCTACAATTAAGATATTTAAGTTTTAAAATGTATAATTGAAGCAGAGAAATGTAATATAAATTGTACAAAATTATTTGATATTTATTTATTCAATTGCAGCCAAGTGCATAGACTTTTATTTGTAAAATTCACCATGAACAATGCACGTAAAATTCTTTTTATAATTAAAATATTGTCTTGAATTATGTTTTCTGTAAGCATTGAGAAATGATACTGCAACTTCAAATTCCATAACATCTATTGAGTTTGACAAAATGCATCTTCTGAAATGTACAACTTGATCTCTTGCGGTGTAGACCCGTTACCACACTTATGGTGTTGAATTAGCCTCAATCATATATTTGTTGATAATATCGTCCGACTCCGGACAGCAGTTGAATGGCTTTGGAGGTGGATTACATTCAGTTGGACAAGGAGCTCGAGGTTTTGAGCATTTGGAAGGACCAACCTGGTGCTTTGCGGCAGCACTGTGGTCGACACGCAGGAGCCCACAGTACAGGACATGGCGATTGACAACATGGATGAGAACAACGTGGAGGACAACCTGATGGCGGACAGGGAGGTGGTGGACAGTCCATGTCGTCGCTTTATGAATCACTACGAATCCAAAACTTTAAAAAAATCCAGGTTCCACTCGTGAGAATTTTGAAAACAGAAAGCCCGATTGTAGCCTGCTATTCATGAAATAAAATTTTTGTTTGTTCTATTTTTGATTTTTTTTATTTTTTTATTTGGTTTCAAATTCCAATGGGCTGTATTGAACCTGCTTGCCTACATGAGGAGTGAAGAAGAAAGCGCCACCCTGTCCTCCCAAATGTTCAAATCCTCGAGCCCTTGTCCATCGCCATGTTCTGCACCGTCTGCTGCTGTGTCGACTACAGTGCTGTCGCAAAGCATCACATGTCCTTCCAAGTGTTCAAAACCTTGAGCTGCTCCTTGTCCACCTAAATGTAATCCACCTCCGAAGCCATTCAACTGCTGTCCGGAATAGGACATATTATCAACAAATATGTGATTGAGGCTATTCAACACCATAAGTTTGGTAACGTGTTTACAATGCAAGAGATCAAGTTGTACATTCAGAAGATCATTTGTCAAGATCGATGATAACGAGTTCAGCTGTGCAGTTAAGTTTGCACTGAATACTGGCATCTATTGAGTTCTTAGATTAATTATTTCAGCGAGCTTTTTTGTCCTCCTGAAATATTCAGTGTTAAAAAGTTCTCATAGAAAGAGAAATTGATTATAGTAACTGTTTATTAAAACAATTATTCAATTTTGAATTTTATGCTTGACTGGATCTAAGGTCCAATTAAACTAAATGTATTTTGTAGTGAATGTCAGCTTCTGCTTGTAGATAATTTATGCTACGCACTGCAAAGTCACAGTAGCCATGTGATGTCATAGTTGAGTTCTAGTTCGTTTTCTTTTGAATGTGCTTTTGTTTTAAAAATAATTATATTTGAGAAAAGAAAATTCCAAATTTGTTTTGAATTGATTTTAAAAAATATATGATTATGACTGATAGTGTCCCTTCACGAGCAAACTTTTATAATTGATGAATTTGTTTTTAATTGAAAGAAGTTTTACAAACCTGTTAAAAACTTAACTGCATTACCTGTAAACATGAAATTCTCTCCTCTTTGGACGAGTATAAACTAATAGTCATAGAACTGTGGCAAATGATATTGTAATTTTGATCAGTAAGAGGATTGTTACTACTTAAATGATGTTAAATTAATTGATTAAAATATATTGAATAAAACATTTAATAAAATCAAATATTAATTTAGTCAATATTTTATAAATGAATATTTTATAAATAACATTGTTTTAATGCAACTCCCTTCCCTCTCACCTTGATCAGATCCTGAATTACTCAAATCCAAATTAGATACTTAAAAAATAAACTTTTTTTACTGATAGTTTTTAACCTAACTACCTTTCTGCTGCTATTTACATGAACAATCCCTAAAGTTGATTAATTTGCTCTTTCTTTAGAAGAACAGGAATTTATTATTAGTTTCTATCAGTAGGAGAAGAATGGGTGACCCTGTTTTGAATCCAGGATTTGAGTAGGATGTAGGTAGAAACTTTCAATGTCCTCCTTAGTCAATGAGGGCCTAAATTATAAATCTTAGTTTTCTCCTCCTGCATTTCATTCAGAACAGCCCACATTTCAAGAGGTTCAGAGATGTTTGAATGAATAAAAGGAAAACAAGTACAAGTGAATATAATTTTGTGCTGAAGCATAAATGTAAGTGCGACCAATAATAATAATTAAAAATAATGATAAAAAAGTACATTCTCATAAGAAAAATAAAGAAAAAATATTAGAAAATAAGAAAAAACAAACAAATCCATGCGGACATTAAGAATAAAAAAGTAAATAAAATAAAAACAGCAACATAGTACATATCCGGATTCGAACCGACAATCTTTAGCATGTGTGTCAGAGACTATCGATCAAGCTATAGCTCACAACTCAGTTCAAATGGTTTCATTTCTATCATGTAAGCTAATGGTGGAAATCCAATGACA
>JAFIDM010071880.1:0-30042 GCA_023159025.1 Thereuonema tuberculata
TTTGTAGGAGAGCCGATAGCATACGTCCTCTCTATCCTTCACCACTAGTAGAAGTAATAATGATAATAATAATAGTAAGAAGAAGAAGCGTTATTTCTTTTCTGATGAGTATTAGAGATTTTCTGTCATGTGGCGTCCTCCGACGGAGCCATTAGAAACATCTGATCTGCTTCTGTTTTGAAAACGCTTCATAAGCGAACTGTAGAAGTCGGATTTTCAGTTTCGTATTAAAATATTTTTTTTTGCTTTCAGTCATGAATTTTTCAAGCTAATAATTATCTTTAATTTATTTTTTAAATTCTTATTTTATTTTATTCTACAAAAAAATCAGTAATTAAAAATTCCTATTTCCTATGAAGAAAAAAACAACAATATTTTTAAAAACCGTTTGATTATTAATAAAATTAAAAAAAAAAATATGTTGAAGTTGGCCTAATAGAATAAGAGTTTACTACAGTTGCTTTGTTTTTCAGTGTGGTTGTGTGAGAGAACCGAATCCTCAACAAACAATGTTCCAAGAATCCTCATTATCTACTTATTGTCTAAAGTCGATTTATTTTAATCTTTGAAAAGCCTGCAAATCCGTTTCTGAAATAAAAGAATTCATATTCATTGTTAGGCAACATTGTTTGTTTCCAATACTTTTCAATGGGAAGTTTTTTGTTACTTTATTTCTCGACAAACACTCACATTAAAAAGATTTGTAATACAAAGTTGAACAACTACGATGACCATCACAACAGTTCCATTCCATAATCCTGGGCAGAGATACACACACACACACACACACACAAGGATAAACACACAATGATTGATTTGATTACTTTCATTTTTTTTTTTGGTAGTTAAACTTACAGTATCTACTGTAGTCTTTGAAGTCGAGCGAGAAAGACTTCCAGTATTCCAGCATTAATACGACTAATTAGGATCAGGTGGTCAGCCCAACGCCTGACAGTCTTTAACTCCCAGTTCCTATTCCCTGTTTACTTAAAAAAAAATTTCCTCTGCTGAGAACTGAAGCCGGCTTCTCCAGCCGTAATCCAGCGTCTCAGACTATAACACTGACTCAATTTTCCTACGACAGTAAGGTACAAAATAAGGAGAATATGAAAATTAAAAAAAATGTATATATATTCATTTTGCTGAAAATCAAGATGAGAATTATTCCTAAAAATTAGATGAAAATGTAAACATTATGGATCATGGGAATATGTTTCATGAAACTGAAACAAGTTTCGCCCATAAAAATATCTTTATAAATAAATAAATGATAACAAAGTAAGGCACAAAGCTAAGAAATGGAATTCTCGCTCTGACGTGTCATCGGGAAGAGACTGGGACGACCGTTTCGTCCTCTTTAGGACTCGTCAGCCAGTTAAACTCCACTGATGACAGACTCACAAAGAGCTAACGGTTAAGGACCCCGAAGAAACCCTAACCGTAAATACACAATACAAAAATGTTTCCTTCCGTTCTTTATTTCAAAAACAAAATCATGAAAGTATCAGCGGAGGATTCATCAATCTATTAAGAGTTAATGACTAATAAGAAAAAAGGTAAATACCGAGAATGTACACTGTTTCTCACCACGCCTTGAGTTGTCATCGATAGGAATCTATAACAGCAGTGTCGTCTTGCTAGATCAGATTTGCCCAAATCTATTTATTTTCTTTCTTTTATTGTTTGTTTTGAGGAGATCCCATTCCTGGTAGAGGGGAACAGACCCACGGCCTTTCACGACTCCTGAGAGGCGCCATCAATGGTCCTAACAAGAACGAAACAGCTGTCCTAGATTCCTGTTGATGACAACTCAAGGCGTGGTTGGAAATATTGTACAGTCTCAATATTTATCGTTTTCAATTCACTAAAGTATCCATGGAAAGATTGGTGGAGTTGTAAAACCCCCCCTACCCCTTTCCTAGATCCAAAAATGAAAGAAACATACTATTTTTAGCTTTTTTTTTTTTGTTGGAAAAGCTATTTTCTTGTTTTGTAAATCTTTCCCGCCCCCCTCAACTAACTCATCAAATTACTTGTATGAGTTTCCCTCTATCATAATAACTTAACCGCTGATTGGACCTTCTTAAAAATTGATATGCATATTTAAATACAAGAGACAAATTCCCACAGAAATTCAATGGATTTCTATGGGTTTTGGCCACTGGTAAAACCACACTTAGGGTGATTGAAAACTTCAAGGGTAGTAGCCACCTTGTGAACAAATTTCTAACTAATTTCCTATGGGGATACTAATCTTCATAAAAATCTCAATAAATAATGAAAATTAAAAGAAAAAGGAAACGACAAATGATTGAGTGTTTTGTTTAGCTTCCGCTGATCTAAATAAAACAAATAAAAAAATAAAATATTCGACTGTTTCATAAGAAAACATTTTTTAGATTTCATCTTCAAAAAAATATAGTTTTTTATTATTTTTAAAAATCAAAGAAAAGAATTAAAAACCAAAGTGTTTGAATTAAACTTCCCTAATTAGGTTTCTGTATCATTTGAGTATTAGGTCCAGGTTTTTAGAGTTTAAACAACTCAAGAATAGTTGCTTCATTATACGAAATATTGGTTCTGTTTGAATGCAAAATAAAATGCTTTCAGTAATAATGAATAAATAATATCATGAAACTGCAACTTTTAAATGTTTAATGATTTTGCATTAAATTTTTTTTTCAGCGGTAGTTAAGAAAATATGGAGCGATTAAGACCTTCTATTCTTGCTCCATCCGAACCTCAGCTATGGATATTAAGGCTTTTAATAATCCAGTAAAACACAAGTGTTTTGCAATAATTAAAATGAACTGGATTGCTTAAGAAAGAGATAGGGATTTAAATAAATAAAAATCTGAACTAATCGAAATCATTCAAATACTCCTGTATCATAACTTCAAATTACACAAGAAATAATACTTTACTTAAATATCGGGTATGAGTTTTTGAAGCAAAGTAAAGTCTTATTTCTTGTGTCATCGAAATCAGATTGGTTATATAATCATATATAATTATATACATATTATATAATTCGAAACGTTATACAGACTGATATATCTGATCATTACATGATAATGCTTTAAACGGAGAAATTTGAAACAAAACATAGTCCAAATAGAGAATCAAATACCGAGACAAAAACCACAGCTTCATATAAAATTAATGAAGAGAAACCTGCCCGAAATATGAAAGAACTCCTAGAAAAACTTATCAAATATAACATTACAAATCCTAATAAAATTTTCGGAATTTTCTGTCTTTTAATGAGACGTCTTTTAGGAAGGAATGGTATATTCCATTTGATATTACTACTGAGTTGAAATAACAAAGAAAGCTTAATGAAAATGATGATATACTAAAGGCTATTTAGTAATAAACATTGAATAGTTACGTTTTCTGAGTTTTACTACGCTTTTGTTAATTTCGAAATATTTCTGTTCTTTTTTAGGCTTATTTACAGAGATTAGCAAGAGAAGCTTTTTATCCCGCTCTGTCTGTCCGTCCGTCGCGAGAAATTCATATATCAGGAATGACATAAGAGACATGACCTCGTCAAAAAGGTTTTTCTAAGACTAGCTCATAGCCAATGAGAACTCGTTTCTAGCATCTGTGCTTCTCAAGTTATAGGTCACCTCCAGAATTTGATCTTAAATTGTAAGTTTTATTAAAGTATGGTATATTATAAAAATTTATTTCTTCATGTTTTATATTGACTTTAACCAGAATTATTACATGATTTTTTCAAGCCAATTTTCTTTTCCTCTTCTTGAAAGAAATCTTACAATGATTGGTCTATTATTATTATAATGGGATCTTTCAAATCTACAGAGAGCAGAAACAGAAATCTATTTTTCTGTGGGTTTTGAATTTGTAAAGATTTCAACGTTCATTCTGTATAGAAGCTGTGGTACATTATGCGATCGCTATTACGATTACTGCTCCTACCTTGTTTACATAACTCATATAAGATAACATAATTCATATAAGACAGACTGTTAGTCCCATGTCTCACCAATCGCTTACAGTATCAACAAATGGCCAACGTTGGGCCTTCCACTGTTTTTATTGTTATTTAGAAAATTCGGTGGAAATTTTTGGTCAAACAGCATCATTTAGGAACGTTTGAAAATGTTTTTGCAAATTTTCCCTTTTAATTTAAGCATGAAGCATTATGTTTTTAATTGAAAAATTCTGCATGTTTATAAAAATTTGAAAATACAGTAAAACCCCGTTATTACGCTCCCGCTTATAGCACTATCCCGTTCTTTACGCTCCTTTTGTACGGTCCCTGTTATTTTCTATATATCTCTGTATACTTTTACCCTCTTATAACGCTTGAAATCCCGCTTGTAGCGCTTTTTTTATATCGGAAATTTTGTATCGAAAAGAAATGTAACACTGTAAAGATTCTTTTTTTTTTTTCCCTGGTAGGAGGGAATCTTTAAACTCTGTGAACTTGCGGGTCTGTGATACAGTAGTGCAAAATGTTGAAGCGGAAATCCCTTTCTATAACTGAAAAATTGCAAATTCTCCGTAAGTGCGACGAGAATTCTACAGAAGTCAGAAGGATTTCGCAGAATCTCTAGGAATTCCCTCATCCACTCTGAGAACAATAATGAAAAACAGCGGATGTAATTACCGTTTGTGTTGCAAACGTAAAAAAAGTAAGGAATGCACTAAATGTGCTCTGAAAATATATTAGTATTGCTCCTAGTGGTGTATCAATTGACGTTAATAATTACCTGACCCACATTGAAAATGTCATAAATCTTAACAGTAGCACACACACATACGGCGAACTACAATCAAAGATTTTTATTTCAATAGGAAATAATCTCATATTTGCACTATATCTATTGCAGTATCAAGTATGACACCTGTAAAATGGTGTCCAAATCTTCCCCCATCAAATAAATCATTTCCCGTCTATAGCGCTATCCCGCTTATTACGCTTGTAGGTCATGGTCCCTTGATGAGCGTAATAACGGGGTTTTACTGTAAAGACTGAAATGTTTGAATGGGCAAAATTGCATCTTTCCAAAATAAGAAAACAAAATATCAATTTAAGGTAGAAAATAAATTATCATATAGTTTTTAGTCAAATAAAAGACTGAGAATGGGGTGTCCACTCAGTCCTTTACTTTTTATTATATATATAGAAGGATTAGAAAAGAAGTTGAAGGAGGCAAGTAAAGGAGTTGTTAAGATGGGGCAAAGTAACATAAGATATCTTGATTACGCGAATGATATTGTAATAATATCAAATAATATTAAAGACATGCAGGAGAAGATAAATGTTACAGCAAAATTCTTGAAGGGATTAAAATTAGAAATTAATTTGCAAAAAAACAAAAATTGTTATTTTTAAAAATGGGGGAAAAAAGCAAAAATGAAGAATGGTTTTGGGGAGGGAAACGTAATTGAAATAGTAAATGAGTATAACTATTTAGGGTATTGGATGAATGGATGCAATAGCTCAATAAGTCAGATAAAAAATTTAAGTAATAAAGGTACATTTGCGGCAGTGGAAACTAGTAAAATAATCAAAACGACGGTAATAGGCTCACCTAAGACGCATCTGTGGCTCTTTAATAAATTAGCTAAAAGCTCTATGATATATGGGGCAGAAATTTGGGGGTGGGCAAAAAGAAGGGAATTAGAAAAAATACAATAGAGCCCCGATTATCCGCGAGCCCCGCGAGTGCCGCGTAAAATTTTCTTCATTACGAACCTCTAAAAAAACAAAAAAAAAAAAAACAATTTTAATCCAAGCTAACAACAGGGAAAATTCAATAGGCCTTATAGTGCGAAGATCGAAAATTACTGACAGGTTTATTGTGCGTTGTGATCCTATAGGCCTTCTCGGAATTTGTGGATGTAAACGTAAAGCAAAGATTCCTGCTTTACTGTAGAGATTTTAAAAGTTTTACATATTATGTTTTTTGTCCAATAAAATATAGTTTTTAATAAATCTTTTTTTTCGTGTTTCCATCTCATTTTTAGTCTCATTTCGGGTTATCTGTGATTTTGGTTATCTGCGAAGCCCTTGCTCTACTGTACAAAGAAAATACATCAAAACTAGCCGGGTACCGTCGCTTCGCTCCGGATCCTTTGCATATATAGCATTGAAAAAAAAAAACTTTATTTATTTTGCAAATTAATATTGAGATCGGACAATATACGACTTCCCAGCCTGTTGTGACCTTCTCCGCTTTACTCAGGTGTATTTCGGGTTGGCGTCACACACATTTTTGCATGTATCTTGAAAACGCAGAAACGTTTGTGAATGACTGATAAATCGTTCGATAGAACTTTCAACTACCAACATTTTCTCAATATAATGTTTTCTTCCAACTTTTATACCATTCGTTTAAATTGCGAAAAATTCAAAATTTGACTCTTTAAAAGGCAACATCTTGGAAACCAAAAACTTTTTTCGAAAGATTTTTTTAGCATTTTGTTTGTTTTAAAAAGATCTACATTTTATCCATTTGGATGACCTATATATCTCTTATAGTTTGGTCACAATATTGGAAAAACTTAAAGTCTTATGACACACAGAATAATGTTTTTATAATATATAATTCTATTAGGATTAAATTGGGATACCCCAAATTATATTTTGGGAATGGAAATTGGTTTTGAAGAAATGTTTACCCTTCAAATGAAAAAAGCTGTAAATTATATTAGGAAGATTTTTAAGATGGAAGATTACAGGTTTCCAAAAGAGTGTTGGATTCAAATGGAAAATGATAGAGTAAATGGGTTAGGAAATAAATCGAGAGATGAAATTTCAAAATGTTTAAATAGTATCGGTCTATCAGATGAATGGATAGGGGAAAATTTTAGGCTTGGCAATAAAAAGTATTTAAAGAAATAAAAGAGAGAATGGAGGATAACGAGTGGTAAGAATTAAGCATAAAATAATAGCATCCACTTATAATACTTGGTATAAAAATATTTACACGAATAATATAATGAAATATTATCTCAATGGAACTGATAAATGGTGGATAAAAACAGATATATTTGAAAATAAGATGTGGCAATTGTAATAATTTAAATATGTATAACAAAAAAGAAAAAGCTATTGCAATATAGAAAGATTAACATTGCAACATATTTTATATTGTGAAAGTTTTATAGCCGAGTGCACCTAACTTCGATGAACTTTGATGGCTGCATTGTTAACGTAGCCTTTGTTTTAAAATTGTGTGAAAGGAAACAAACATTATTAAAAAAAAAATTATCAAGTTTCTGAATAAATTTCCTTTTTATTAATGTTTGTTTCCTTTCACACAATTATAAAACAAAGGCTAAACTTTTTCTTGGTGCACTCGGCCATTAAAATAGAAAGAGATAAATGGTTAAGAAACATACTGAGAAAGAGATAATAGTAAAAATGTTATGTGAAGGGAAATGTAACATAAATTTATGTATGTTTATAACTAATGTAATTGAGAAGTGGTCTGATATAATAAAAAATACAAAAGCAATTATGTAATAAAAAAAGAGGCATCCTCCCCACCCCGTGTCAAGGCGGTAGCCCGTACAGGTGTTTAATTAATTAGAACTGTTGTATATCACTAATATTGTAAGCATTATTATTGTTTAGTATTTTGTAAAAAATCACCAAATGAAATGTATCAAATGTGTAAATAAATCTTTTTATATATAATTGGTTCGGTAGCAATTTGAATAGATCTTGGCTTCCTGAAATTTTGAAAATGACGTTATTTTTTGGGTTGTTGCTGATTTTTCCCTAACGTGTGAACCCCCAAAATAAAATTCATTATACGCCCCTGACTCGAACTACAAATAAATAAACTGTAAAAGGGAGAAAATAATGATGATTCCTAAAGATCTGAGAATTTAGGACGTTTTTCCGTATTTAAATTTTTATTCGAAGTTTATTGAAGAATTTCTTTTTCTCTCTGGTAGTAATTTTGTTATTTCGATGTAACTATCGAAAATAACTTCGAAATTCTCGTATCGCAGAAAAGTATAGGCCGACAGATGGTTCTTGATGATCGCGTTTGCACGAGAATTACGAAAATCTTGAGATCTGGCCATTAGCCTCTACAGCAGGTCTCAAGGAATGCAGTATTTTGAATGTCTGTCACTAGGAAATTGCTACCTAATGAATTTATTGTTTGTTTATTGATTTTTTCAATTTATGAAAAGTATATTAAAATGTAGTAAAAGTCTCATGCATTTCGCCGTATTATAATTAATTTAAATGTTTCAATGAATTGTAAAAAAAAATTATATAGGAAACATTCATGCATTTTTTATTTGGTTTTGATTTTTGTGATTAGCAAATAGCAAATAAAATAAATGTAAAATCTGCATTTGTGCCTTTTTGATGATTAATTCGTTAAAGTAATGTTGCATGTGAAATTTCAAATGGATTGTCGTATATAAATGTATTTACATAATGCTAGTAGTTTATTTGGTATTTTGTTTTGTTTCAATTAAGAAATTTTTAAAATTAGGGTTTTCTAATATTTTGGCAATTATTTTTGTGGGCGATCAATATGCTTGCCAGCTCTTTCATATACTTTTGTGGCCCTGATTTTTTTTTTTCAGCTGTTGCTTCCAGTAATGAAAGGGTCGGCGAAATATGTAAAAGATATAATTTTACAAAATCTAGCCAAGTACAGAATTCGTAATTATTCATTGCCATTTCGTCCATCTCCCAATAATTGCGTGAATTGGGAATTGTACGAAATAGCAAAAAATAATTACGAATTTTGTACTGTGTTTCCTATTGTAAAAATATACCTTTTAAATATTTCGCCGAACATTTCATTGAGCTATACATTATACATTGGATTTAAACATTACGATTGATGTTTTCAACTACTATCGGAGGAATCGTCCAGGGGAACAACATCGTCCAATTCGCTGTTCTCTTCATCAATAATTTAACTTCGCAAAAACTCTGGGCGTCGGAGCACAATATCTTCACGTTAATTTAGGACTAAACGGTTGTCGCATCTCTTCCACTTACATCCAATTTAATGGATTAATAAATGGTCCTCCATTTATTAATTCTCTACGAATATATTCTTCAACTTGCAATATAATTTTTGGAGCGCTGCTTCGAATAGCAATGTTTCTCGCCATTTTGTGAGAAGAAACGAATAGAGGCTATTCTCACGTCAATCACGTGAAATCGCGAAACTTCGGGATCATCAAGAACCGTCCGTCGGCCTATAAAAAATTATTTCATTGTGAGGGTGGATGTTGCGGCTTACGCAGTCATTTCTGGCGAGATAGTTTCAGTATATTCCTGATAACACAAATGACCTTCCACTCCTTTTATTTTTATTTCGAAAATTCGGTGGAAATTTTTCGTAAAAAGCATCATTTAAGAACGTCTGAAAATGTTTTTGCAATTTTCCCTTTTAATTTAAGCATGAAGTATTATTTTTTTAATTGAAAAATTCTGCATATTTATAAAAATTTGAGTTAAAGACTGAAATGTTTGAATGGGCAAAAATGTATATTTCCAAAAAACTAAGCAAAATCTTTTACAACTATCTTAGAATGCAACCAGTTAAGGAAAGAATTAAGATCTATATTGATTACTTACAACTTACCAAAGTATACATATTTTATAAGGTATTGAAAATGAAATGAAAAAGAAAATACTTATATGTTTAATAATTGTTAATTTTATAATTTAGAGTCGCTCTCTTCTCACTTAGTTATTTAGAATAATTTTGACGTAATATTTGGGTAATTCTCCTGACTTTCAAATAAAGAATATCAAATTAAAATAAAAATTTAAATTGTTTTATTTTAAATTTTAGATGTTTAAGGAAAAATTTTGATTATCTAAAATTGGATATACAAAACATCATTGATAATGTTGATATTCTAATACTTGTTGAAATTAATGTAAATTTAGGAGAACCAGAACTCTTATCAACTTATGTCTTTTAATATGATTTATAAAGTAAGAGAAAACAAAAAAGATGGTGGTTTATTGGTTTTCTAAGAAAAAACTTATGTTATAAAAGAAATTAATATTGATACAATTACGCGTGAAAATTAAATATGCACTGTAAGTAACAATACAAATGATTTTGAAATAACTTTATTAGCTATTTTCAAACCATCTAATACTAATAAAAAGATTTCTTAACTGAATTGCAAAATATTTTAAACTATCTTATTTGTAATCTTGTAATGAATTTAAGGTGCTGAAGATATTTTAACAAAACAAAATGAGAAACAAGAGCAGCACACGAGTAAATAACGAAACGGCCGTTCCCAATTCCTTTCGATAATCGAATCAAAAAGGCATTTAGTTATTCGTGTGCTGCTCTTGTTTCTCACTTTGTTTTATCTTATTTGTAACTTATGCAAAAAGATGTGCCTTGCTTATAGTGGGAGATATAAACATTCATATATTAGACGACACAATAAATCCTGTTGTTCTTGGATACATAGAGATTTATCATACTTTTGGCTAAACATATTCTATTAACAATGTTGCGGGAGTTAAAGTAATATTAAAAATTAATTTAATTAAAGTAATTAGAAGAAGGAAATGTGCTAGAAAAGTTTTTTTTTTTTCCTCTCGAAGTTGTAAGAGACAACTACGATAGTAATTTGAATATGTAAATGAGGCAAGAGACGTAACGAGAGATTACGTGAGATAAGGAGAAGGGTAGTGTCATTCTAAACACAGGGATTTTTGTGAAGGTGTCAGACAGTGAGAGACGCACAGTGTGAAAGACGTCTCAAGAGAAGACAGCTGCCTATCAGAATTGACACAAGTAAGTCACGAAGTTAGTGACAAAGTGTTAGAGATGGGGCAGTCTAAAAGAAAGGTTAGTGTTAGTAACAAGGAGTTTAACCTAGAAGACTGAGACGAAACGGAAACTGTGTTTTATACGATATAGTGAGTGCCAGTAAGAAGAGGGAGAACCAACCCGTCACCCGAAGATAGAAGGGACAGTTGAATTCTTTAATATTTATTATTTCTCAAAGTGAAGCAAACGATATTATCCAAGCCGTTAATAGAAGCCTGGAAGGACGAATTCACAAAGAGAAGGGACGAGGGATTCTTACCTGGAATTCCTGAACTGGGCGAATTTAAGTATTCTCATTGAAGGAAGGTTATTGAATAATTCGGAGAGATCAAATAGAACTCTTAATTGATTATCGGAAGAAGATATTCCGCAAAAGTAATTCCTTCAGAAAAACCTGATTAATAAATGCGCCGTTGGATTTCGACGTATTGAGCTGTTCCATTGCTTCGAGGGAAGGACGAATCAGCTGACGTCAACTGAGTGCGCCATTTTCACACAAGTTCATCGTAGAGGAATCCGGACCGAATTTGCTACTGGACTGAAGACTGGTGATGGATTAATTACTGCAATTGGATTTACCTTAGCACGGGTGATTAGCCAATGAAGACTCCAAATTGTAAGTAATCAATTATTAATTACATTTTGGATGGGACACGCGTTCGTTAACGCAAAGTATTATTTCAAGGCAGTCCGAAGTGAATATTCATCGGCAGAGAACTTTGAGTTGATATTGACGTTTAATATTATTTATATAACCATAGGTGAAATTATTAAGCCATTATAAATAATTGGATTGACATTATGCTAAGTGCTTCTAAGATATTAATCACACTAGGTGTTAGTGAAAGGAGCCATTAATTACTTAATTAGAATTAATCATACAAGTGAATTGACAAACCGTAGTTGGGCCATTCCATACCAAGTCATCCAGGGCTTACACCCACTTACCACATTTTTCTTTGAAAATCTGTATGTTCAATGTATACACTCAGTTAAGAAAAAAGACAAAATTTTATCCAATTCTAACAATTAGCTCCAGAGTTATAGCCTTTTAAAGTTTTAGTTGATTTGAACTTCCGAGGACAATTTGGGCACCGAACGAACTTGTATGTATTTGCGTTTTCCTGGATAAAATCAATGTTTATAAAGCTAGAGGTTTGAAACTTCATTCATTTGTTCTTAATTTCATACAGAATACGATGACACTATCAACATAGAAATTAAAACCTTCCATCATAGTGAAAACATTTACTAAAAATAAAGAAGTATATTTTTCCGAAAATGTGACATGCATAAAGAAAAGAACTTACAGCTAAAATCTCTCTCCAGATACCCTAACACAACCACATATCACTGGAAAAAGTATAAAATTATCTTTCAAATGGTGAAATAAAATTGTTGGGGTTTTGAGTTTTAAGAGTTTTATAGCAATGTAAAGTAACAAATAGTATTTAAGCTAGGAATTGTTACACTCACCAATGTTGCGAGTAAAATATGGGTTTATGGCCTTAAAGTAAAAAGTACAAGATTTTAAAAAGTCTACTTAGCCTATAGATGGAACAATATAGGGGTAAAAGTGAACATAAATAAGCCTAAGGTCAAACCAGTCTACGGTTAGTAGGACTAGATTTTTCCTAGTCACCGAAAGTCTGGATTAAACAAAATCAGCTGTAAAACAAGTTTGAGACGGTTGGAATTTAAATTTTTATTTTTTAAAAGAAAAATACAATTTGGGGCATAGCTTCAATAAAGAGTTTTACAAAATTAAGAATTTATAAAATTTTTTAACAATTTTTTTGAAACTCTGTCTGCAGTTGGATCTAGATAAGCGAATGCATATTGTAAAGTATAAGGTAACCATACGACTTTAATTTATTTTTACTTACCCTACAGGTTAACAAAGTTTCCATTTTTTACCCTATAAATTTGTCTCTTAGAAGTGTAAGTTATTGAAAGTCTTTCTCAAATGAAATTTTGAAGTTGTTATAAAAGAATGAGGGATGAGAGATTCAATTTTCCGAAGAGTACATTCAATGAATTCTTGACGAGGAAGTAGCATTGTCTGTAGCATCTTTCGACCATCACTTACCCACTGAAAATTTGATTTCATCTTCATCATCAAAATCTTCTAAGATGTCTTCCAAATAAAGCTTCAGTGGCTCAGATGTTTTAGGACACTTACCACAGCTGCGCAGCATGCAATCTCTATTCTGTCGGTTACAAACTAACATATTATGAACAGATTCTTTATCATGCTGATTCATTGCATTAGCTAAAAGCTCCACATTTTGGTGGTATAAGCACACACATACACAATGAGTGCCTGGTGAACCAGCCAACACACACCATTTTGGTCTCAGAGAGCAAATTTTAGAAAATCCTAGTTTTAGCTGTGGATAACTATTCTTAAAAACAACAAATAGTTCATGTAGGTTCATAAAAGAAGTCTTTTCTGCATGTACATATTTTTTTCAATACTAACACGATCTTTAGCACCTGGCATCAGGTAAGAAAATTCATCATCATGTAAAACTCTTTTACAATATTTATTGTCTCTTCAGGGACCGTTCTGCCTTTTTTAGGTTCTGGCAACGCCAAAATGCCTTTTTCATTCGACAGAGTTCTTGCTTTTTGCACCAAATATTCTGATACATTAAATTCCTCCGCTACTTTCCGGTGAGACCAAGACTTTGGAGCGATTGTTATTTTTTCACGCCTACTCAAATCTGTCTTTAACTTTCTCTTTAATAACATTAAATAAATAATCAAGATCAGCAGATTATTTCTTTAAATCATTTTCTTTTTTTGTACCTTCAGCTTCACTTGGTGATTCACTGTGAGAGTCCTTTATTTGTAAGACATATGATAGCTTTTTTTAAACTTGGGTTTTAGCTGTTTAAACTTTTTTTTTGCATATTTTCCCTTTGAGCAAGCGGATAATGATTTAAGTTTCAATGGAGTTACATCTAATCCTAAAAGAGTCTCGTTCAGTTTATCTTTTTCAAACGCTCTTTTTGCCGTTTTTAACTCATCTTCAATTTCATCATCACTTTCATGACTTATAACCATATCTTCATTATCTGGCTGTGGGTCAGGTTTTGCTTTTAATAATGATTTTCGACAGCGACTGCACAACATCTTTCCTGGCACTAAAGTAACGTTTCTATTAACCTTAATCTCTTTCGCTTTTTCTAAAGTTATTACCCTCAAGTCTTTTTTCTTTGATAAGGGGACAGAGTGACTCTTAAATGGATCACTACAAGTTTTTTGGTTCTTTTCATAATATTTTAAAAAATAACACAAGTGATGAGAACAAATAATGTCTTTCTCACTACACTGATTACTTGTGCGCCACATTAAAAGATATATTTCTTGTTTGGACATTTTCTCAAAAATTACATAAATATCCTTGTTTTTTTGTTAGTGTAGTGTTTTTACAGCAAGAGGTTAATAAAATGCCAACAGTACATATCAAACTAAGTCTATAGTCACTACTGCAAGCCATTCTTCCATAACTTAAAACAAAAGGCAAAAAAAAAAACACTTAAATCACTTCACAATTTACGTAAATCACTTCATATAGATAACAGTGGCTTCAAAGTGATTTTAAAACGCAGGAAACTGACAAGCAAATTTACTCTTAAAAAGAAGCACAGCATCTATTAAAAAAAAATAATTAATAATTGATGTTCACTGGAGCAGAGCTAGCTAAACACTGACAGTAGAATAGGCTGTTGGAGATGTGAGGGGGTTCATGTTCAGACATGATTGGAATAAAATCTTTAAAATAGATAAAATAAGTAATAACTTTGGATATAGATTAAATAATTATGTTAAATACAAAATTTTCAAACAATTAAACATACAATACAAAGACAATATTAAATTTAAAGGAATAAAACACAAATTAATCTCAGACGTGGTGGATGGAAAAATTATATTAAAAAACGATAACTATTAGATTTAATTTTTTACTAATATAGTAAACTCTCAGTCACATAACACACGTATGCAGTTTATATAAGCATACCTAATGGGAAATATATGATATACATAAAAAAAAAATTAAAAAAAAAAATTTTGTGGAGCATAAAATTTTGCAGCGTTAAAAATAATTTATTAATTTTATATTGTAATAAAACTCTTATAACTCAAAACCCCACCAATTTTTTTTCACCTTTTGAAAGACAATTTTATCCTCTTTTCAGTGATATATGGTTGTGTAGGGCTATCTGGAGAGAGATTTTTGCTACATTGTTTTTTCTAAGTGAGGTACACAATTCCGTAAAATATTTTTTTCTTATATTTCAGAATTTTTTTAACTATGATGGAAAGTTTTAGTTTTAATGCTCATGGTGTCATCTGATTCTGTGTACAATCTACAACAAATGGGTCAAGTTTGAAACCTCTACCTTCATAAATATAAATTGGATAACAAAAAACGTAAATACATACAAGCTTGTTTCCGACCCAAACCGTCCTCGGAAATGAAAACTATCTAAAACTTCAAACGGTTATAACTCAGAAACTAATTGTAATAATTGAGTGAAACTTTGCATTTTTTCTTATTTTTATAGTCACATAATGTATACAAATTTTCATTACAATCTGAGTACCTTGGGTTTAAAATCAAGTTTTGGCTATATGATTTGGCATGGAATGACCCAGTTCTGTTTTCGCTAATTCATACAGGTGAATAGAAACAAACCATGAAGTAGAATAGTTTGTGCTAGAATAACGATAATTCTCAGACGTATGAATGGAATAAATAAATGTGGAGTAACATTTAATCGTAGTAAAGATACTTTATAGCAGTGCTACCAAATTACTAAAGAAGCGTGCTACTTATATTAAAGTTAATTCCAATTATAGGAATTATTATAAATCATACTAGTTGTAATTGCCTTTGGTGAGAACTGTGTAATATCTTGAAGATATTGAAATTGAAAGTACAGTATTCTAAAGTGAACCATTTTATTTTGAAACAAAATAATTGTACATAAGTTTTCATGAAATTGTTTTAATGACCAACGGAATAAATCATTTACTGATTTTAACTTTATTGAGCCTAATTTCTTCTTGTGTTCTGTTTACTGACTATGCGTTCTGCACCAATTTCGCAGCAAACATACTCTCAAGGGATATTAAGACAAAGATAACTACCTCAACACCATGCATTGACCATGGCTTTGCTAAAGCTAATGTAGTTCATTTTATTGGAAACGTTATACAGACTGATATATCTGATTATTACATGATAATGCTATAACTATGAAATTTGAAACAAAACATAAACCCAAATAGAGAATCAAATACCGAAACAAAAACCTCAGCTTTCTATAAAATTTATGAAGAGAAACCTGCCCGAAATATGAAAGAACTCCTAGAAAAACTTATCAAATCTAACATTACAAGTCCTAATAAAATTAATAATCTATTAAAGAAAAAATAGCGCGGTAGAAAAGACAAACATGTAATTAGAAAATCCCTTAATACAAATAGTTCAATCCCTTATAATAAAACTAATATAGAATATAAACAGCAATGGATGACAGATGAATTATTAGAACTTGTATTTTTCTGAGGGTTTTGAATTTGTAAAGTTTCCGAGATTTCAATGTTCATTCTGTATAGAAGCTGTGGGACATTATGCGATCGCTATTATGATTACTGCTCTACCTTGTTTATATAACTCATATAAGATAACATAATTCATATAAGACTGAACATTGAAATCTCGGAAACTTTACAAATTCAAAACCCACAGAAAAATAGAAGCTCTCTGTAGATTTGGGAGATCCCTTCGTAATAAAAATAGACCAATCATTGTAAGATTTCTTTCAAGAAGGGAAAAAGAAAATTAGCTTGATATAAGTGATTCATATTGTAATAATTCTGGTTAAAGTCAATATAAAAGATGAAGAAATAATTTTTTATAATATACTAGACTTTAAAAAAATTTATAAATTAAGCTCAAATTCTAGAGATGATCTATAACTTGTGAATCATAGATGTTGTGTAAATAGATAATCATTTCAGTTATGATTATTATTTCAATAGAAATTTGTGCTGTGAAATATTTTTTGTTGGTTTATTTTAAGGCTTGAAAATAAGCATCGTTTCGAGTTGATTAGAAACAATGGCTCGGTAAATAGTAGAGTGATACTGCGAGAGGCAAAGCGTGAACCATTGTTAAATAATGCATTGTCACGAGGAGCAAGCCGTACTGTTCGAACTGTTACTTGGCGAAATCAGTTGATGCCGGGAATTTGGTGGAAAAAGGCGATCCAGGAATTATGCCGTAACTTAGGAAGTTGGACTTGGCCATCGAAGCTTTTGAAGAACACTCCTATAACGCAAGTTGGATTCGGTGAAAATTATTTCCGATACTATGAGAATAATAGGAAGTCAATTGTGAAGGACACAAATTGTCTTATTTTATTTCTAAGTATTTTGCAGGAGAGGATTCGTTGGAAATCAAGCGGCCATGTTTTATAATCGTTCAAAGAATGGAACGTCGGCAGACATATAGAATTCGGAGGTGCCTTAGAAGCGAATGGATTATATTATTCCGTTCCCGTGGAAAGATGCATTATGGTATATATGGCGGTAGCTATAAGGAAGGCTCCAATTTTGAACTCGTAAGTAAGACTTATAGTAGAATTAGTTGCAGATAGTCAACGCAGATACTACGAGGCCCAATACCAGTTAACAGGATAGAATTTAAGAAGCAAACATCATAGATCAACCAGAACTTTTAATGCGAAAATAAATTCGTAGATTGTATTAAATCACATACGGTGATAATTTAGAAATAGCCAAGTATAAAATAACACTAGTCGTTAAGCCTAGCTGAATTTATTCTGTTAGAATTATAGATGAATGTTAATTGTAATTTCAGAGAAACATTCTAGAATTAGAAATAGCCGAGTATAATAGAACACTAGCGGTTAAGCATAGTTGATTTTATTCTGTAAGAATTATACATGAATGTTAATTGTGATATAAGGGAAACATTCTAGATTGTACTTGGATAGTTCAAGAGAAAGATAAGTTTATATTTGAAGTTAAGGAAAATAATATATTTTCTCTTAGGATAAAATGTTATTAAGTAGATATGTTTAATAACGAGTTTGAAATAATAATTCATGTTCACATAGGGTGAAAAACCTAGTAGAATATCTTTTCTCATAGATTGGAAAATTTATTAAGACTATAGGTTTAATAAGTTATTAGAACTGAAAATTCAGTATCAAGTTAATAATGTTTTAGTGTCTTCACATAGATTGAATGATTAAGTGAACGATATATTAAAATAGAACGTTTTGGAATTGATATTGAATATTTTTCAAGTTGAGATTAATGTATAAATATGTTAAGATAATAGTGAAATTATTATTAACTTTGAATGTTGTATAATAAGATATAAATATCATAAAAGTTATTGTAAATGTTATAACATACTTGAATCAGAATCTAACTGTTTATTTAGATTACGAAATGTAATTGTAAACTAATGCTGTTAAGTAAAATGTTATTTTTGTATGCATTTTTAGCAAGTTATATTCTTTACAGTATATACCTCCAACCTTGCTTTGCTTAAATGTTCAGCATCGAGCCTTAGCTGTTGCTGTGGTCTATATAATATAGCAGGGTTTAGTTCTAATTTAGATTTTATACCTTACAAAGTTAGAATTTAAATATTAGAATTAACGTAGTACCCAACAATAGATGCTAGAAACGAGTTCTCAATGGCTATGAGCTAGTCTTGGGAAGACCTTTTTGACGAGGTCATGTCTCATATGTCATTCCTGAGATATGAATTTCTTGCGACGGACGGACAGACAGAGGTGATAAAATGCTTGTCTTGCAAATCTCTGTAAAGAAGCCTGAAAAAGAACAGAAATATTTCGAAATCAAAAAAAGCATAGTAAAACTCAGAAAATTAAATATTCAATGTTTAGTACTGAATAGCCTTTAAAGTAAGTAAGTAAAGTACCCACATATGCAGGCCTATACAGGCCTATCGGGGCGCAAGAAGTCAGGCTCCAGCGATAAGAACCATGGGACAAAGTTGGGGTGGGGTGATCAGCCCGACGCCCGCCCGCCTTTAACTCCCGGGAACCATTGTAGAGAGGGCTGGGTAGACCCTAGGACCCGTTTGGAGATGAAAGGAGCGTGGAAAAATCCCGTACTCCGCCTAGGCCGGGAATCGATCCCGCAGCCAAGCGCCCTGACCGAATAGACTTTAGTATATAATAATTTTCATTAAGCTTTCTTTGTTATTTCAACTCAGCAGTAACATCAAATGGAATATACCATCCATTCTTAAAAGGCTTCTCATTAAAACGCAGAAAATTCTGACATTAAATACTGGCCGTCTTATATTAAACTAATCAGCCATTCTTCTTAAGCAGAAACTGTAACTTGAACTTACAAACTCCATTACTTTGTCTCCAGTCCAACTAGCAACGACTGTATCAAACAGTGAATTTGGTCCTGAGGATTTTTCGCTTTATTTTCCACCTTCTTTTAGAGACGCCATCTTATTTGAATCCATTCAACGTCTCTTAGATGGATGTAGGTTTAATTTTTTACTGATTTAAGCAAAGATTAGCATTTGGTAATTATATGATTCGTAAAAAGGTCAATAATCGTCCCTGAGGAATAACAGTCAAACCTCATTTCATTTTTTGCAGGCGTGCATCTGGGTTTCTTTTACACTGCTCGTGCTACAATCAATCCTATTTCAACCAGCAATGATGATGAAATGATGCTTTATGAGGATGTAGTTCATTTGTATTCGATATATACTCAATGAGCAGTAGTCAACGTTTTACAACGAATTTGTAATAAAAGAGAAAGAAAATAAAACGTTCAGGAATATTGTTAAGTATAGTAGATGTAGAGATGTTTTGTATTACAGTACACAAGTGTATTTGATTTCAGAAATCCATGTATTGATATTGGTGTTAATTTTATAGCCCGAAATTCATCGTTCAATGAAATATGAATAGAGAACTGCTATCTGAAATAATGTATTAGTGAAAAGAAACCAATGTATATGGTACTTAAATAAGGTATAATTGTTCACCTATCTTCGAGAATCTCGCATGGTAAGGTCCAAACATAGTAGTTTAGAAAGACAATACGTAGTTTACACGTACTTATCACTTAAAAATAAAAAAACAATAAAAATATATATTTAAACTTTAAGGAGTGGTAGGGCACACTAAAACAAGCATTTTTGTCAAACAATGTATGCCTGTCGCGTTACGTGGTAGGGGGCACTGTTTGGATATTGACGTTCCCCGCCCAAAGAATGAGAGAGATTCGTTGCTGGTAAGTGTGTGGTCTTGTAGCGTGTGGATTTGCGTTTCTCCAGACATTAGCTTTATGAACATTAAACACTTCCTCACATGTGAACAATGCTTGATCTGTGAAGAGGACATGTGCTGGAAAATCCGGCTGCACTGAACTCTGTTACATAAACCAACGGCAGAAGTCTACGCGCCGAGAATAATCCTCTTGTTCAGTGCGTTAATTCTCTATAAATGGAATGGGTGTAATTGCTCCTGGTGCAAATTTCCCCATGCTGTGGTTTGGTTCACATTTTCCCTACACCTCTAGTGCTTTTGTTAGGACGATCCTCAACCTGTCGTAGAATGGAAATGCAATAATTGGGGACATGCATTGTTTGTTTTAGCGTACCACCCTTTAAAGTTTGTTCTATGAATTCAGAAACACCCTGTATTTGTCTATGTTTATTTAATTAAACAGACTTTTTAGATTTTTATGGACGTTTCTATTTCACTAACTATAGATGTTCTTTTTTTTTATTGTTACATACTTAAAAAAAAGGAAGTTTTTCTCATAATTATTTTTAATCACTGCTAAATTGACTGCATTGAGTGCAAAGCCAGATTTAATTTTTATCGTTTATGTCAATTAAAGTTCTAACGAGGAAAAAAAAAAAAAAGAAATGGTTGCAACTTGGAAATTCTCTTCTATTCAAATAATGAATAGATTGCTTTTTTTTTTTTCAAAAATATTTTAAAAATTAGCGAAATAATATGTGAAATATTAAATTTATAAGCAGTCTGATACCAAAATAAATAAATAAATCGCAAAAAGGAACTTTTCAAAGATATACTTTTCAAAGAAATACTGAGACAGAAATTATAAATTTCGTTGTTATTTTTATCAAATATTACAAAATAAATTTAGTTTTTAACTATATTGACATCGTTTTCAATACAGACCAATGAAAATTAAAGAAATGTAAAGCTAGCAAAGAAATTGAAAAAAAATAGCAAAACTACGTCCTTAATAATTCATAAATCAAGAAAAAATCACAAATGGACAGTAAATATGCCTTCGCACACTAAGCCAACATCAATGGGAATCATGAACTGCTGTTTTATCCGTATTAGAAATCATCAGCAGAATTTACCCTTTACATTACCCTTGATGTTTGGCTCTGACTGCGCGGAAGCTAAGGAAAAAGTTGATGAAATTCGTGATTTTTTTTGTTTTTCGTTTTGTTTTTAATAAATTGCTGATTTCAATGGTGAAAGGAACAAATAAACTTTAAAATTATGCTAAAAATATTCTTTAATTAAATTGTTTATTGCAAATATGTATAACATAATTTTAAGTTATTTTCACCATTTAAAAAAAATAATATTTTTTAATATTTACTAGTTGGTTAAATAATAAAAATGATATTCTGTCTGTGAACTTTTAAAGATTTTTATTTTATGAGTTCTTCTCTGATACTTTATACACACTTTAATTTATGTCAATCGTAAAAAAAAAAAAAAAAAAAAAAAGTATGTGGCTCAGAACCTGGGTTATTTTCATCAGTTTCATTTAGTTAAGTTTTGAATGAATAATCCCTGCATTTTCTTTGAAAGAGAGTTTAGGTAATTTACATTCTTTAAAGTCTAGAAAAACTTTGAATTTCCTAACTGTGGAAACTTTTTCTTAATTAGATACGATATTTTGTCAATGAAATCTTTCTCTTTTAAATACATGAAAATTTACAAAGATATTTTTTAAGGAAAGTAAATTTGTGTTACCGTTAGAGATGAAAAGAAAATTAAAATTCATTTTATCTTAATATTTTTTCCAGTTGTTTTCTAAATTATCGCAATCGTAAGTGATTGACAAAAATAATATTTAAATCGGGAGAAAATTCAAATACTTCAAAACTTTTATTTTAAGTTAGAAATAGTTATTGAGTATTACACTAAAATTCCGAATGCTCTGCAATCGAACCTTGCATCCAGGTGACGTCATTGCGTTAGCCAATAGAAACCGTTTTAGCTGCGGAGCCATCCTTCTATTTTAAATAACCTTGAAAGCATATTACATCTGTGAAAAATCGTAAATAAGTTTTTCCTGTTTTTAAATATAAGCATTTCTATTCCAATTGCTAGAAAGATAGATGATGCTCATAAAGTCCCTTAGTCTGTCTGTTTGCTCTGATGACTTCGTGGAACATAATGTGCACATAAACTGTAGAGCATCGATTATCCGTATACCAATCAACCGAAATGTCGGTTAACCGAAGGCGTTCCAGTAGATAAAAATTAAAAAAAATAATTAAAAACTGTCAGCTGTTACTGAAGTAGCTGCACATTTTAAAGAGTCTTTTTAAAAAAAACATTGATAAGAGGGTTACAAAATAACCAATGACTTCAACGCAGACGAATCTGGTCTGTATTGGAAGAAAATGCCAACAAAATCCCTAGGTTGTAAGAATGAAACGTGAGCAACTGGTTTTCAGGCAAACGTTTTACGCTTCACTGCTATGGTATGTGGAAATGTTACTGGAACAATTTTTTCGTAAATGATCGACTACCCGAAATATCAGTTATCCGAACCCCTGCTGCATTGTTTCGGATAATCGATGCTCTTTTGTAACAATTCGAACCAATCTATTCATCGAATACTTCAGGCTTTCGAACATAAGATATCTAATTATTTTAGTACAAATGGACTCCTAAGTTGAGAATTGTCAGTTAAATAAGTATATTTTTATAACATTAAGACTATATAATAGACATAATGTTAAATATCTTCAAATTAAAAGGTCGGCGATAATATAATGAAGTTATAAATTATTAATTTTTTTCATGTTTATTTTTTTTATTTACATATGAATCTCTTAGATCGAATATTATACTAAGGATTTAATATTACGGTCATTTAGATTTCTCGGTCTACCACTTTGTGCAGCTGTCGTTTCACTGCCTTGACGTCTCCATTGATTATTCCCTATTACAAAAAGAATTGAAAACAAACAAAGAAATATTACCAAGACATGAAAGCTTTTATTTTGGAAACACCGACGGATGCTACAGAATATCGAAGTATTTGCCATTAGACAGATTTCAATGAAAACATGCCCTTGACTACGTAACGAAGTTTCAAAATGAATCTTCCAGAGTTTGAAAATTTCTTTGAACACACACAAATTCATTTCCTACATAATTTTTCGAAAAATGATATAAAGCAATATTGAATCAGAGGAAGCGAATTCCCTTATCCTATTCTTAACTCTGTGTCTCAATAACTCAAACATTGTTTTTATTCTGATATACTTTAGTAATATTGAGTAAATATGTCAGACTAGCCAATATAAGATATCTAATGATTCTAGTTCAAATGGACTGCTAACTTGAGAATTAGTGTTTATTTTTGATATATGTAATTATTTCTATAACGTCAGCTTCTGTTGGAAGGATTAAAGCTAATGGTTAAGTTGAATGAACTTTTGATTATTAAGAAGTTTTGTATTACACGAACATACTTCAATATTACCTGCATTTACGAAAGTATCATCAAACTTCGATAATATATTTTGAACTTTATTTTATTTACTTAGTTGATCTATTTCCTTAGTTTTCTTTATATTATTATTTTTGTTAATTTTTAGGGTTATTTGTTTTATTGTGAATAATATAGCGAAGTTTATTGAAGCTGTAATGTTTTGGATGTTAAATAACTGTTTACTAGAAGAAGAAGTATCAAAGGTTTCTTTAAAAATTGATTTGAGGTTGATATTTGAAAGTTGTGGCAACGAAATCTCTACATCGACGCCATAGGCTTCTGATTGGTGGAAAAGGTGAGAGAAACGAAATAGATTATTTTTCTCCTTTAAAAACTCAAGTTTTTTGTGACTTATAGACAATTACTAAAATATAATTTGGATTTGAATTGAGGATCTCTTTCTCAATTTGATTGGAAAAATCTGTGTTTTTTGTTTTTCTAATGCCGCCATTGCTTCCGGGTGGAACAAAGAACGATCTGTGTGTTTCTTCCTTCATTGTTATTTTGTCTTTCAATATTTGGATGTCTGTGAAATGTGAGTGAACTTTTTAAGGAATTTTTGATTAATAATAATTTAATGAATAAATAATAATGTCACACAAAGGATCCACATGTGCCAAATGTGAAGAGGCTTTATTGGAAGAAGAAATTAGATGCCGCCATTGTAAGAGTTAATATCATTATGTTTGCTCTATTGCTTCAAGTACAGTCGGCAAAATTTCCAACGTTTGCATAGGGAACCAATATTCTGCAACACATCGTTTAAACAATGGGCGCACAACAATACAATTTCTGGCTGATAGCAAGAAGACAATTATTAAATGACGTCAGGCCAAGGAGATAATGCTACTGTTGCAAGAGAGAAGGCAAGGCCAAGTTCGTTTCCCGGATTTCCATCCCCTCCCCCCCTCTCCCTTACCAGTGTTTCTTCGGTTTCTAAAATGTGCTAAGTGGTTAAAAATTTGGCCAATTCAGCTATTCAGTCAACTCAACTAACTTAAGGTTAAAAAAAATTACTTAAAAAAAAGCCCTTTTCCAACTATAAAGATAACTGATACAATACCGTGAATGACTTTTTTTTTAATGTGTGGTGCAATGTTTTAGTATGGCGTTTAGTTCTATTGCCATCGTGGTCTTTCTGAGCTTAAAAATTAGGCCTATAACGTGGCTAATTCAAGAAACATGATTTGTCCATTTTCGTTCACCGGCATCCCACATTAAATGGATCATTTTCGAATACGTTTAATAAACACAATAACATCGTCGTAAACAATAAATAAAGGAAATTAAAGCCCACCGGCGCAGTTTATTTGTGTCAAATTATTTGGTCAGTGGCTGAAAAGGGGACTCTGGCAAATTTTCTGCCAGACCTGCTGATCAGGGTAGGGCGAGAGTCTGCCTAGCTCCTTCAGCAGCTACGAGATTCAATTCAGGCTTGTTTCTGGACAGTTTAGGATGTTTCCCGGGTGTCATTGGTTCGATCCCCGGGCTTGCCCGTCCCCTTACTAGACTTTCTTCTGCTTCTAAAGTGTCTGAAGATTCAAAATTGAGCTACTTAGCTACACAAGCAAATTACATTGCTTCAGTTGAGGCTCAAAGGATTTAAAAACAAAGTGGCATTACTTAAGCTTTGTGTTTTTTCCCTCTGTAATCCCAATGGAGTAATGTAACATGTTTTTTTTGTCGTAACCTGTTAGCAACGTAACGTCAGTAACAATGTAATAATAATGCAATATAATAATTCAATACACAAAATTCATTATTTTGCGTATTAATTTCGCTAGTCGGCTTTTTCCCGTATAGCTATACGTTGAAATAATTAAAATACGAAACATGCTGTAAATTAGGCCTATAGCACCTACGTTTAGAAATAGAAATAGAAACCAGACGGCGCCGAGCCAAGCTCATAAGCACCCACCCACCCAAAATCCATTTACCGTCTCATGCCGTCATACCTGGACTTGAAACAATTCAGGGATGGGGCAGAGATAACAAACTCTGAAAAAGAGTTCCAGGGGTTAAATGATTCAAACACGAAATATGCTGTAAATTACATCATATGAGTTTAAATGATTCAAACACGAAATACGCTGTTAATTACGTCATTTACAGTAATTTATTATTTGAATTATTAAACGTAAATGTGTTCACATGTGTATTTATTTTACTGGCGGTAGCGTGTTGTCTCTCCCTCTTTTTATTTCTATCAGTGTGCTCTTTAACATTTTCATGAAGTATTTTGTGATAGTTTCAATATAAAAGCGGCCTGCGCCCTTTGCTTTCTGCGCGTCGTTTCTACCGATGACATTACGAGAGTGCGTCGCGCGTAGCTATGCATTGTTGTAGTCTCCTTCCACGAGCGCAAGCTATATGTTTGGAACAAACAATCGACTGATCTTTGTTAGTGTGGAATCGTTGCAATACAATGCCTCGCTTAACAACCACAGAAAGGCCTCGTCTAGTTGGCTTATTGGAAGGTGGACGGTCTGTAGACGAAGTGGCTGACGAAATGAACTGCTCTATACCGACTGTCCAGCGCTGGGAAACAGCATGGCAAAATGGAAGAAGGCTGGAAGATCTTCCTCGCAACCTCAAGCCCCGTGTTACAACGAATGACGAAGATCTCCTCATCATTGGAATGGCTGTTGCTAACCCCATGGCACATGCAGCTACGATCAAGACGGACCTGCAACTGCAAAACATTAGCAAGCAAACCATCCGCAATAGGCTTCATGAAGCCGGCCTGCATTCAAGAGTTGCTGCCAGAAAAGACATATTGTTGCCTAGACATGTCCAGGATCGACTGTTGTTTGCCGAAAACCACAGGACTTGGGACAACGAATGGAGTGAAGTCTTATTCACCGATGAGTCATGCATCCAAAGCACACCCAACGGGAAGATCCGTGTTTGGAGACCGAGTGGACGACAACCGGTTTGACGACAACTACGTCCAAGTGACCAAGAAAAGTGGACGGTTCTCAGTTTCTGTATGGAGTTGCTGCAGCATGTAGGGACTTGGGCAAATCCACCGAATTGAGGGTCGTTTTGACCGGATCCAATATATGGATCTTCTGGAGCACGTGGCAATTCCAAAAATCCTCCATAGTCACTTTCCAGACGGCTATTTTTTGGTTAATGCAGGACAAGAGCCCCATCCATCAATCCCGAGCAGTGACATCATGGTTTCTGGAACATCCCGAGTTACGTTTGCTGCCACGGCCAGCCAAAGGGGCAGATATGAACCCCATTGAAAACGTATGGGCTAGACTGAAGGCAGAAATTGCTCCGAAATTGAACACTGTCCGTAATGCAGATAATTTGTGGATGGCTATTGAAGAAACATGGGAAGTTATTCGACAAGATTATAACTATATTCACGCTCTCATTGCATCAATGCCACGAAGAATGCAAGCTGTAATTGACAATGAAGGCGGATGGACCAAATATTAAAGCAAAATATGACTTTCATGTTGTCCAAAATAAAAGAAATCGAACACTCGAAAAGAAAATGTTGAAAATAAGGACATTGAAAGAAAAAATATTAACATGTGTAATAAAATTTAAATACACGTTGGCTAACAAAGGCAAAATAAAAACAATTGTAGAATACCAAGAATCTAACGTATAAAAAAGACGAAAAAAACTAAAAAAAAGTTATATAAGGCCATTAAATAAAAAAGAAGTTGTTTCTCAAGCCCCGCCGCCCCGACTCGAAACCCCCCGCACGGACGTTTTTTTTTGTTACGGCAACCAAAAATGGCAACTCACGATCTGTAACTAACAATTTTTTTATTCGTTGGACTTTTTTTTTGTGAGTGTTTGTAATTCATTGAGTTAACTCGATAAATTTGACTCATGACAAAATAGACATTTCTTCCTTTGTGAATGTGGTAAAATATGATAAATATGGTAAAAAAGAGTAAAATAAATAATAAAAAAAAACAAAACCGCCCAAACCTGCACCAATTTTTTTTTAAAAAGGCTCGAGAAACAACTACTTTTTTTTAAGTGGCCTAAAAGGCTAGAATTGTACGGAATGTTATAAACAAGCTGCATGTCGTTTTTTCGATTAAAGGAAAAGTAGTTTACTATCCTATTTCTCTGCAAGTTTGCTTAGAAAATAGAAGTAATTAAAAAATTTAAAGTTTATATAAATAATAAAAAATAAAGATCGAATAAACCAACCTGCAGCTTGACCTGAGAGTCAAAACATCCCAGCAAATTTAATAAAAAGGTTTGACTTAAAGAAAACAAATAGGCCAGTCCCCCCCCCCTTTCTAGTATAAAAATGGGTAGCCAATGGTGAATGCCAGAAAGGCGCACATAGCAGCAGTGGCGCCAGGAATTGTCCGACAGGGGGACAATGGGTGCCCGACAGGGGGGCAACCGCGAAATCTGACGAAATTTTGTTTGCGTTTTTATGTATTTAGGGCGTGTTGCTCATACTGTTTTTGTTACGTTTCCCCGACGAACATGCGCCGACGCGCCGGACCAGGGTTGGGCTGACCTTCCCCTACGGCGCCACCCCTGGTACGTAGGTCACGAATGGCGGCAACGTAAACCGCCAAGTTGTAATTTCGCGTAAACATTTTAGCAACAATAGCCTACATCGGGCAATTACCATTAGCCTTACTCGAGTATTTGACCCGAATGAAGGTGGAAAAAATTGAGAGAGCCCCCCCACTGAGTATGATCGAATTGGAGTTATTACCAGGCCAGTCATACACCGATTCTCGTTCGAGCTATTTCGATCAGTGTATAAATAACACTGCAACGTTTGTTCGTCACGAAATTTCGACTTTTACATTAGCCCTGACAGAATGTCCAATTTCAACACTACGTAACACGCACAATCTCGCGGTTCTCGAAAAAAACAACCGTGAAAAAAAACCGTTAATCGTTTGAAATACACCGCATAATTTACTGCCAATTTACAAATTAACTCACCAACATTAATTTAAAATTTCCAAAATTAATATCGATATTAAAGCATAAGGGAATGATTTTCTAATGTTCTCAACATGACGTCATTCAATAACTGCCGCTATGCTTCTAGAGAAAGCTGCAGTCGCGCGTGGCTCATTGTTAAGAAGACGGTGTCGCCGCGCATTGTTTCCCTATGCAAACGTTGGAAATTTTGACGACTGTACATATAAAGCAACGACAAAACAAAAAAGAAAGGACTGGAAATGTATCAATTGTAGACAGATTAAAGACAGATCCCAATCACTTAATGAAGATGATGACAATGACGATTATCCAACTGATAGAGATCTACTAAATGAACTAATCAACAATAAACTTAAAACTATAACAGGTGAACTAAGTGAAATGAAGAAAGCTGTAGAGTTCTTATCTAGCCAATATGATGACTTAAGGATCAAACAAACACAATGTGAACAAGATAATGAAATGAACAAGAAAGAAATTATAAAGTTGAAACAAGAAAGGGAAGAAGATAAAATAAAGATACAGCATTTGGAGAGTACAATGGAAGAATTAGAACAAAGATCAAGGTCTTTCAACGTTGAAATCCATGGAATAAAAATGAAGAAAGAAGAGAATCTAAAAGAAATTATAGACAATGTTGAAAGAAAATTGCAAATTCAACAAAATGTAAGTAAGGTTGATGTTGTTCATAGAGTGTGGACAAATCAAATCCCACCTATCATTGTAAGATTTACAGACAGAAAAACCCAAACAGAATGGATTGAATCAAGTAAGAAAATCAGATTAACAAATGACAATGTTCTCAATAATATGATAACAGTCCTATTTATATTAATGAAAACTTAACACAAAAAAGAAAAAAACTATTGTGGATGACAAAAGGTAAAGCTAAAGAAATGAATTATAAATATGTTTGGGTAAAATTTGGAAAAATTTTGGCAAGAAAAAATGATAACACTAACATTGTAAGAATATCAGAAATTAAAGATCTTGAAAAGTTAATTTAATAAGCTAAGAGTAGAAAATAAATGAAAATAATTTAACAAATAGCAAAATTTAAATGGGTGATTTTGTAAAATTTCAAGATAATAATTTGAAACCAACAACTTATAAACTACAAAACGCAAAAAAATGGTTGAAATAAATTGAAGAAAAATAGTAATTCACAAATTTTAAGAGTAGTACACCTAAATATTAGATCCCTACGACTTAATTGGCAAATTTTTTTATGTAAATTAAGTGATATTTTCCATCACCTACAGGTCATTATTTTAACTGAGGTAAACATAAAAAAAAGTGAAATAAATATGTATCAAATAAAAAATTTTAAAATTTTGGCTCATGTAAGAGAAATAAAAAAAGGAGGTGGTATTATAATTTATGTTAAACAAAACCTTTTATTTTCTAATACTAAGATTGATACCATCTA
>JAFIDM010071881.1:0-30039 GCA_023159025.1 Thereuonema tuberculata
TTTAACACCCTGGGCCCCTAGGCATTTGATATTTGCGCCCCCCCCCCATCCCGAAAATCTAGAACCAAAAAAGAAAACGGAATCTCCAATTCAACAACCAAAAAAAAGAATAAAACACAATCTCCAATTCAACAACCAAAAAAAAAAAAGGAAAAAAAATACGGCGGGCCCCTAGGCCCGGGCCTTCTTGGCCTAGGCGGAAATCCGGCCCTGGGCGCGTTTCCTTTATTTAGATGCGCAAAAGAATTTCATTGAGGCTGGCAGAGCCCAGCACATGAATTCTCTTTTTCTTTATTTTTAATGTGTTTTATGTTTTTAGTTTATATTCAAGGTGATTCTGTTTCTTTCCCCACATAATAATATAGATATGTCAATACTGTATCTCAAGAATTTACAGTAAATTCCGCTGAAGTAAAAGCAAAATTTTAATAAGAAAAAAAAATAATGACAATATTGACAGAAACTTAATTTTTTTTTTGCATTAATACGAATTTGAGACAGTAAAATTGAAATGCTTTTAAACAATGAAAACTGAAATAATCTAATGGCGTTTACATTGGAAACCGAAATTTTGAAGACGCTTCACGCTAACGGACGAATCTTAATAATTATGTTAATAATTAGAAGATATTAAAAAAAATATATAAAATTTAATAAAACTGTTATAGTCAAATTCAAAACATGTCTGCTCACTAGAACCGATTTCAAATGTCAAATAGACATGAAATTTTATTAAGTACATTTACCCTGAATTAATATTTGTTGCTTTTTAATTTAAATATTAGGATGTCTTCTTAAAATTATTATAATGAACATTCTCAGACAAACAAAAAAATTAAATGCATCTTATTGACTGTTTTGATTATGTATCATTATTAAACAGTGATCGTTATTCAACGAATAATCTGTATAATATAATTAATATCTTTATGTTCTCGAAGTTAAGTAAGTTAAAAGACGTTGAATTAATGCAAAGATAAACTATGTAGTCTTTAGCACTTACGTAGTTCTGTAGAATTTTGATTCCTCTGGTATTTAGGTAATTTACCTGATTACCTCCATTTTTTATCCACTTCGTTAAATCAGCAACTACCGTATTTTGATGATAGTTGTAAACCTATCATCATTGAAGCGTCTTAATAAACTTGAAATTGAAACTTATCAAAAGCGCTTGTTGCTGAGGTTTGTTGAATTTGAAACAAGTTATTCCAAAAATAAGAAATAAAATCATACACTTTAGAAAAAGTTTTAGTTTTTTTGTTAGAATTTCAAAGATGAATTTATAGCGAATCTTTTTCATTCAATCATGACCAATTTTTTCAAGTCCGAATTTCTAATTTTAAATTTTAATTACTGTACCTCACTTTTGATGGGCATGATAATAGACAAGGAAGAAATGAGCCTTTCCAATAATTAAAACTGCACATAATTACAATGTAATTCGCTGCTTGTAAATCTTATCTTACCGCAAAAAATTACCATTTCTTTTTAGGTTTCACTCTGAATTGTTTGAATTATTTTCCAATCTAAATCTAACGTTATTTTTAATTATGATTTAAAATGAAAAGTAAAATTAACTTTTTTTCTTGGTAGTGTAGGTGCTCTAATGGTTTCAAACAATAATTTCGTACAAAAGGTTTCTGTGATTAGTGCTTAATTAATACAAAGGGAGAAAACCGACCAGATGTAGGTTTTAAATCCTTCAAATCATATTCTTTTCAGATTTTAATGAAAAATATGGCAAGCTAAGCATAGTTTGTTTGTTGATAAATAATTTATGACAATTATTTATAGAAGAATTTTAATACTCACCAGCATCGAGTAATGGTGAATCTGGGTTTGTGCTTGGGTTTTCTCCTTAAAATAAAATAAAATGCTAATTGTAAATGTGTTGGAAACATTAGAAATGTCAAAGTGAAAATATTTTTGTTAATCTTCAAAACAATAATAATAAAGAAAAAAAATATAACATCATATTTGATCAGAAACAGAGTAGATATATTCCAGGGGGTCTACGATGGCTCATAGGGGACTGGAGGTTTATCAGAGTTTCATTGGCCCAGGACTGAGATGAGAGAGGGTGGTCACCCAACGCTCGTCCGCCTGTACCCCCGGGAAAGAAACCCGTTACCCATTCTATAGAAGGTTGGGTAGACCCTAGGATCTGTCTGGAGGAGAATTGAGTGTGGAAAAATTCTCGAATCTTCGCAGGGGATTGAGTCTGACTCCTTCAGCAGGCAGTCAAGAGCTTTACCAATTGGCTAACAAGCTCACAATATACAGAGTAGAAGGGACTAATTAAACAATAAGGTATTTTCCCATGAAAATGTTTGTTTGAGATTGCGTATATAATTGGAATTTAGAGTAACGAGGATAGAAATACAAATGCACCTTTATAAATAAAAGTCTCGATTTGATGCTACAGTTATAATAATAACTATCTTGAAAAAAGTAATGCAGTCTTCATAGACGACATTAACAGTAGAGTGAGTAATACTGAAGAGCTCAATGATTTTCAACATGGCACTTCTATGATAGGATGTTCTATCTTTGCAAAAGCCAGTCGGGAAATTCTGCCCTGCTGCCTCGGTAGACTATAACTGATCTTATTGCGAAGTAGAAACATCTAGAAGCAACAACAGCACAATCACGAACTATTAAGGACACACAAACTCGCCATTCGGAGCGAAAAATTCTCTCGATTGAAACAATCCTTAAAGTTAAGTTGAATCTGAAGAACGTAGCAGCTGCACACAAGTCTAAGATCAACAAAGGCAACACCAAGAGTCAGGTGGAGCAAACTCACCGCCATTGGACTCTGGAGCAGTCTGCGTTTTTGTGTAATGATGAATCACACTTCGTCATCTGAATTCCGATGGACGAGTCTGGGTTTGGCGGATTCTAGGAGAATAGTACTCGTGAGAATGTATTTTGCAATTTAGTGAAGAAGACATCATGGTCAGAAGTTGTTTTTGAGTGATAGTGACGGGGCATCTGATATCTAATCTAGATTTGACTAAACACATTGTCAAATAGCATTCAGCGATTTTAATATTAAATATCAGTAACAACAATTTTTTACCATGTAAAATATCTCCTATATTCAGCGCCGTCCTTAGCATTCGCACGGTCCAGAGCATGTATACTTTGAAGTACTTTTTAGACTACATTGTGATTTCATATTCTAAAATAGAGTTGTTTTTTTTGAACTTTTGCTTTTAAATTGTTGCTTAAAAAAACCCTGAGGAGTTTAAATACTATCTTTCCCCAAAATTTCTACTTTTAATATTATTTTTCAATTTTTTCATTTAGCCCGAGATCTTAAAAGAGGCATGGCCAGTGGCTCCAGCTCCACTTATCCGACCCTTGTCAAGTTCTCTTTACATTTATTTCATTGAACTGTAATGTGGAGGCGTTGCCATTCTAGCAATTCGTTCCTTTTTCCGGGAGCAATTAAGTGAATGAGTTCCTACTCAAACTTCGGATCTACTTCTATTTTGAAGCCAATTTCCTTTTCTGACTTGGAATTTTTGTACTTCCTTCTAGTTCTTTTCATGATTTTTTTAGCTATTGCTTCCTAACTTTCATGATACGCAGAATCAAGTTTCCTAAAAGTGTATTTGTGACATACATCGGAAGCGCAGTGGTGCCTCAAAGGAAAAAAATACACAATGAAAAAAACCAGTGAGAAAATCCATGTGCCAACGAGAGCGGCCTCAATGAATTTTTTTTATGCATAAGACTTCAAACTATGCATTTGAAATGTTAAAAAACAACAATGGATGAGACCAAATTATTCATGTCACTTGTGAATAATTTGGTCTCATCCATTGTTGTTTTTTAACATTTTAAATGCGCAGTTTGAAGTCTTATGCTTTAAAAAAATTCATTGAGGCCGCTCTCGCTGGCACATGGATTTTCTCACTGGTTTTTTTTCATTGGTGAGTTTTTCATTGTGTATTTTTTCCTTTGAGGCACCACTGCGCTTCCGATGTATTGTTCATACTGGCCTCAGTACGGAGACCTTGTTATTTATTGTGACTTCTCCTGGCTGATGATCGCCAACGAACGTGAAACAGCTGTTCCAGGATGTCACTTGTGAATAATTTGGTCTCATCCATTGTTATATTTGTGAAAGTTATCGGGAAATGCATTTCATAAATACAAATCTATACAAATGTAAAATAGGATTTACATTATTGCTGCATAAAGATTAAAAATAATACAGTCTTTTTATCTCTTTTATTGGTTGCGAAGTCTGTAAAAGGAACTATTCAGTTTCCATTTATATGAATAATATCTTGAACGATGTTATTTTCTGAATAAGAAACTTTAACTGGAATTAATTCATTATTAAGTTGTTCAAGCCATCACGCATATACTAAGTTAAAAATAAAAAATTATTTACAATAAAATCAACATAAAATCCTGTGTATTTACTACCTGACGAAGCGAGGATAGAGGGCTTAAGAAACCGGTAGTGGATCTTAGTTTAAATAGTTTTTATGTTTAACTTCAGTACATGTCGTCGCTTTCTGGCAAAAGGGGCCAACAGAACATTTTCCAAACTTTTCAGGAGAAGCAAATAACATAGATATCTATACTGACGATATAAATCAGCGACAGAACCAATTATGAAAACAATGACGGTAAACACAGGCTAAGACCTAACAATAGGTAGGGTGACCTGTTTTGTTGCAGTATCTATTATGGGATATTGCCTCTGTTGCTTGTGTGGAAATGGTCGAAAATAGATTTTGGCCTACATGGATCTCTACAATTATAGCATCCAGCAAGAGCTGGATGTTGCTCTGTTTTGTGAACAGATGTAAACTATAGAGAGATGGATATTGGTCCAAAAAACACAATTTTACAAAAATGGTCTATTGGCCTTATGCCAGATGGCGACAATGTATGGTGGCTTGATCAATTCTTTCTACTACGAATAACACAAGTTAAATTATTCTGCTAGTTCATTATTTTTTAGAAACTAGAGCCAGATCCATATATTTAGAAGAGTCTAATCAGATTTTATCTAAGGCGTCTCATTGGGTAAAAGAGTCACGTGGTTACTGGGTACCATTGTCAGTACTTCTAGAAATTGAATACTGGATTACAAAGCTATTTCTTGCTTTCAAATTTTATTGTTATTTGTTTTGTAGAATTAAAGTAATTTGAAACTGCTCTTTATTATTAATAATCTATTGAATAAAAATTATTTCCACAATTTAAATTACCGGGTACATCACAAAAATGGAATTTAATTTTAATGAAAAGCTTAAAGCCAATTTTAATTTCAGCAAAACCTGTTCTTTGTGAACGTAAAGTCTAGACTGGAGACAGATTAGTCTTTTTTGGAACAGGCTTTTGTAGACCAGTCTTCATAAATTTCTCTTGCACAACGTTCTACATGGGACTTATAACAGACTTTCTATGGCTCCAGTGCAACGGATTCCAAAAACAAAGGTCTATCAATGTAAGGTCAGTCTTTTCAAAATTAAACTCTTATTAGATTTTCGAAACAGAATTTGTTTTCAGTGTGTTTTGTTAATAATGTACAATTTTATGAACTGTATCAGGGAAATATTTCATACCTTGATGTTTTACAGAGAATAGTAAAAACAAAACTGACGAGAAATATTACTTTGTCGTTAAAATAGTAAAAAAACAGCTTTTGTTATTTTGTTAAAGGACATTTTATTCTCATTCAAACCCTTCACGAATCGGAAGGGTTGCATACAGGATTATACTTCGGGGTGGCTTCAGTTAGATTTTGAGGAAGGAATGGGATGACCAGTGCCTCCTTGGCCCTTTTCTGCAAACAGCTTAGTTATTAAGAATCTTGAGACATCTCCGGATATTTAATATTTACGGATCTGATACTCTTCAGTCAAGATAACCCAAATGTGTGGAATTCCTGAATCGCTGTGAAGGTTAATTTGTAATGCCGTAACTCTTATTGCTACTCATTTGAAAGTTTCCTGTACATTACATTGATGACAAATTTAATTCAAGTAGAATGGCTTATCATGTTTTCCCATGAAGAGCTGGAGAATTTATGGTGTTAACAGCTGTGTTATTATGATACAATAACAGAAATTATATCATTGCAATCTAATCATTATAATTTAGATGGTGAATCTTTAGGAGAGTGTTTAAGGAGACAGATATTTAACCAAAGTATTTTATCAGTTCTTGATTAAGAAGCCGGAATGCGGATATAAGAAAATGAATTCAGGAATTTATAGGCTAAACAAAAAAATTGGAGAGTACATTTTAAAAAAGAACTGCAACGGAATCTTCGATCGTTAATATTCATGGATCAAGGTATATAAGATCTTATTCATCAATTACCGTAAATCTAAAGTGGAATTTTAATCTTAAAACGGAATCGCCAGGATAAGTAGCACGAGAAAGCGATTATGTTGGATATCGAAATTTTAGACTGACTTGCAAGGAATGAGAAAAGGCGAAGAATACGTCTGCACAGTAAGTGATTGATTAAGTGAAGCTCTGTTGAATTCGAGAAGATTGAGACTGAAAGAACAACAACGATTTAAGCCATCAGCACTACAGACAATGCTGTTAAAGATTCAGGTAACTTAGTTTGCTATCTAATAGCATCAAATGGAAGAACAAACTGTAAAGAACTGCAGTTTCATTTAACTTGTGCAGTTACGTATTCGAATATTTACTGAAGAAGTTAACCATATTTAGCAACATTACTATTTGGAATGTTCACTACTTACCTGACAGATGATAGGCCTTTCCCAATGCCAACAGCACGAGTAAAAATATCAACTGCCACATCGAGATTGCATAAAATTGCTAAAATAAAAAAGAAAGACAAATGTAATTAGTTTACACATTAATCTCTGTGATTAATAAATTGTAAATTCTTTATTTTGATTACTTCATGATTTCTAAAGTATCTTACTTGCAGTACTGAACAGTACTTGTCATCTGCTCGCTATCGCCACATAAACAGCTTCCAACTTTTATTTGCAAGAGATTTAAAGGAAGCCAGAAGGTTCTGCAGGAATTGCGGTATTGTTTTTGCCGCACCTTCGTTTCCCGCCTTTTCCTGCCATTGCGTCATGGAGATCAGACCACTGATGGAAGAGGCAACATTTTACACATTCTGAATGAGATACCTTTAAAAAAGAAAAGTTTTACTTTTGTTATTATTAGCAAGATTATGTTTCAAATTAACTTTTTGAAAGATTATTCCATACAAATTTGCCTAACAATAAATAAATAAGTAAATAAATAAATAAATCTACTATGCTCTCCTATCACAGATTAAGTACAGCAAAATTCTAAAAATTAGTTATTTTTTTAGAAATAACTAGCAAACCAGTGATTAAGTGATCTTGGATTCTGAGATAATTTTCTCATCATCCATGACTGCGACCCCTTTCTTACAACCCGCGATCGCGTCTCGGAGGCATTATGTTTGATCGTAAATCACGTGACTTCCAGTTGACCCACTTAGATAAAAATGAAAATGTGAGCATCCACAATACTATACCTAACATTTGCCATCTCATTTGTATTTCTGTGTCTTATGGCTTCAGAGGAGATAGGGTCAGAAAAAAAATCAACTTTTCTTTTATAACTCCATTTCATCATTTCTTAAAAATTTCCTGTTTTACGTATTTTATAGAATAAATACGATATTTCATCAAATCATATCTTTTGAATTACTGGGCATTTATTCTTTACAGTTTGATCTCTGAAAATATTACTTTTTATGGTGAATTATCATAGGTGTTTATCTATAACATTATTTATTTATTGCTTACTATTATACTGTTCGTTTACGAGAGCCTTCAACGCTTTTGCGCATGCGTCAGGTCTCCTTGGATTTCATGAAAATAGAGGTGAGGAGAAATAAAGACAGGATATTTACTTTTTATCAGTGTTAGTTTACTAGTAGCTGCGTTCTATTTGCGCTTTTCGGGAAAGAATTATGGAAAGAATAAATACTATTGCAAAAATAACAGGTACTAAAAGAAAAACAGGTCTTATGAAAGTGCCCATCTCAGCGTATCACCCCTCTGGGGAGTAGAATCGTCTGTCTAAAAGTTCTCGCTTTTCAAAACGAACAGTAAATACTTATGTTTCATAAAAAAATATTAAAATACAAACAAAAGCAACAAGATTATTTTTTTTTTCAATAATCAATGTAACATTATAATAAAAATTAAGCAGAAGAAGTTCCTTCTGCTATAGTTGTATAAAGTATAGATTCTTTGTCGTCAAAAGAAAATTTTGTTGTCGCTTATTTAAACAGCGTAGATTCCAAACTAGGGATAAACGGTAATTGTAATAAAAGCGTATTTATTCATGGTAATTGTAAATTAATTTCAAATCTTACAATTGTTTACTGTTTTAGTATTAACCATACCTTTTTCTCCTAAAAATTAACTATTCCATTCTTAGGACACACAAAATATCGAGACCTTATACTGATGTCCCATCTTTTTTTTTTAATTTATTTCAAAATAATTCCGAAAACCTTTTATTATTAAGTTTACAGAATTTCAACGTATAAAGTTATTGTTAAGTTTTTAAAAAAGTATTAAAAAGTTTTTGTTAAGTTAGTGTTACTGTTTAACATGGAATTCCCGTGATAATTTCCGTAAATTATTATGTTTTTAACCAGATTCCACGAATAGACATTATGTATTTACTTACTTTCAATATCCGTGAATTTTAATGTATTTTTTTTTTCCTCAGAAAGTCTGAAACCTATTGCAAGAACTCGAGTTACAAAATCTTATTTGTCTCATTTGTCTCTGCCTCTTCGCCAGAGGCAGTTGAACATTCCTGTAAAATACATCATCGAATGTAACGATATGTCATTAATAGAATAAATTAATAATACAATGGACAAAAACAAATGGAAACCAAAAATTAATGATTTAAAACATAAACTATTCATTAATGAGTACCCAAAAGATTTTATTAATAAAATCTGTGGAAATTACTTTAAGAAGAAGAAAATACTAATGTCCCTAAGAAAGATTTTACCAAAATAAATTAAATAAATAAATAAATACTTTTCGTTTTCAAAAGCGAGAACCATGACTCACAGACGATTCTACTCCGCAAAGGGGTGATACGCTGAGATGGGCACTTTTCTAAGATCTGTTTTTCTTTTAGTACCTGTTATTTTTGCAATAATATTTATTCTTTCTCGAAAAGCGCAAATAGAACGCAGCTACTAGTAATCAACACTGATAAAAAGTAAATATCCTCTCTTTATTTCTCCTCACCTCTATTTTCATGAAATCGAAGGAAACCTGACGCATGCGCAAAAGCATTGAAGGCTCTCGTAAACAAAACCGAACAGTAAATAAATAAATAAATAAATAAATAAATAAATAAATAATATTGTTGTTACTCGAAAAAAAAAAAGCAACAAACTGTGTTTCAAAATCTTTTAATGGATAATAATTTGAAATAAAGTTTTAAAAGATATTTTCGTTCTTACTTCAAATAATAATACAAATAACATTTCTCTTGTCTGACGATAAATTTCTAGATAACATTACAGTCAGTCTTTATCTGAAACGGTAAAGACGTTATTATTAATATTTTTACTTTTTTACTCTTTGTTTTTTTAAGTCATTTTTTACTCATTAACTTTTTCTAAAATTTAAATGATAATTAAAATATCGAAACTGAAACACTTAGGTACTAAAAAAATAGTTATTACAATCGTATTCTTTAAAACGTTTTCAAGATTTCCCAAGCGTTGTATTATTTAATTAGGATTATTATTATTTTTTTTTTCATTAAAGTAATTTGTAACCCCAAAATGTATATTGCCGTTCCGGCATGGCCGAGCGGTCTAGATAGCGGTCTGCCGTGAGGCCGCTGTGTCGGAACCTGGGTTCGAATCCCGGCGTCGGCATGGATGTTTCTTTCTCCTTCTGTGTTTTATCCGTTTCTGCGGGTATAGCGTGAGCTGCCTCCTATGGCGTACCCTGGGCAACGTTTCGTCGGCTAAATGCTCACATTTCTCGCCCCTTGTTGAGGCCAATAGTATAAATACTAAATACAAACAACCAAAATGTAAATTCGTTTGATATTTTTTTTTAACCTTGTATTTGCTTATTTCATGAGAGATTATAGGAATTTGGCGCTTGGCTGTGGGTTGGAGGTGGCGGATTCGATCCCCGGTCTCGTCGGAGGGCGAGAATTTTTTCACACTCCAAATTCTCCTCCAAACGGGTCCTAGGATCTATCCAGCCCTCTGTTGGATGCGTATTGGGTTTCTTTCCCGGGGGTTAAAGGCGGGCGGGCGTGGGGCTGACCTTCCGATCTCAACTTAGTCCCGTTGGTCACGAAACGCCGGGAGCCAGGGCCGGACTTAAACACCCAGAGCCCCTAGGCACTTGATATTTGCGCCCCCCCCCCCCCCCCCCCCCCCAAAACCTAAAAAAAAAAAAAAAAATGGAATTTCCAATTCAACAACCAAAAATAATAATAATAAAAAAAGGATAATCCTATTTTAACAACCCCCCCAAAAAAATCCAATACGGCGGACCCTTCAGCTGGCTGGGGCCCCTAGGCCCGGGCCTTTAGCCTAGGTGGAAATCCGGGCCTGCCGGGAGCCTTAACTCCCGCGATCCCAAGGATAACAAAGGCCTGCAATGGGACACTTTAACTTTTTTTTATAGGAATTTATTTTAGGGAACGTGTGGGGGAGTGGAGTTAAAAATATCGACCAATAAAAAAAAAAAAAAGGTCTCCTTAAAACGTCATGTAGGGAATGTTCTTTAAATCATCATAGTGTCATCTAATCAGAACTTGAAAAAACGGGGTGGCATTTTAAGAAGTAAAATGGGTGGCATTTTACAGAAGTAACCAGATGTCGACTCTGGTTACTTCTGTATCTTTCGTTTACGTTAATGTTGTAAACTCCTTGATATCGGAGGATAGAAAACTGGGTGAGGTATAGCAAAATAGTGTGGTGTTTTTGTTTATCCTACTCTCTTTTAGTTCATTCGCATTTGAAGATTAGTCAACCTTTAGCCATTCTTTACCTGTTGTCGAGTTAGAAGATTCCTGCCTTATTTGGATGAATATTGTTTTCTATTGGATGGGAGGATTGACAGCCCATTGGTGCGGAGTGATCATGCTACATGGATGAATAAATTTTCATAATTGCCGTGCAAATAACTGGAAATTACATTTTCTGCAAATTACACTCTTAATAAAGCGAGGCCTAGTTTTTTATCACCTTGAAGAAGCCAAAAATGTATGCGGGTAAAATAAATCAGCTTGAAATAACATTTTTTTTTTTTAATTTTTAAAACTTTTATACAGATGGATCAAAAATGAAGTTCGGCTCTGGAGCAAGTCTGTGTTATCAGCCGGGAGATTATGGTTTTCTTATATTATGATCTTTACTGATAATCAAGCAGTACTTTCCGCTCTTGAATAATATCCCGTAAAATCAAAACTTGTCTGAGATTGTCTACAAGTTCTGAATCTATTGGCTGAACACCATAAGTTACATGGTGTACACCCCTCACTTGGGTACCCAGCTAAAAAGGCTATATAGGTAATGAAAAAGCAGGAAACCTAGTCAAAAAGGGTGCTGAGATGTCTTTACATCACCCGGACCCATTATTGGTACCAACAGAGGATTAAGAAGATCCTTTCCAAGAATATGAGAAACCGGCAATTACGTCTACGACACCATATAAATGGACAAATGCAGGCAAAAGCTCATTGCTTCGCGCAAGGAATATTAGCTTAAACCTTAAACTGTTATTTAGCCTAACATAACAAGGCATTTGCTAAGCTTTTTGTATTAAAACAAGTGAATGTGTAAGAATGAATCACAAAAGAAAGGACCATCTCGAAAGCCCAAAATTCAAACAAACGCTACGAGGTTAAAAAAATGCTGGAAACAAAATAAAACAAAATGGAAGATATACGCCTTATCTGATTTTGTTTATAACTAAATATCTTTTACAAAGAAGTATTTATGCTAACTATTTTAACAAAATATTTTTAACATTCTGCGCATATGAAATGAGTTATAGATAAATCTTCTATTTTCCTAGCATATCGCTATGTTATGTAAAGATAAATGAGGGGATTAGTGATATTATAGCTTAGCAAATCTCTGGTTACCTCAACAGTTCAGCAAGATCGTTGCTCTTTACAGGGTTTACCTGAAATGGGCTGCCAAACTTAAAGGTTGTATTCAATCATGCAAAACAACGAATAAATTTCATATAAATATGGCTCTGGAAATGCTTTATTTCTAAGATATGAACGATGCAACAATACAGAGGTGTTGGCCATACAGTCGCTCAGTTTCACAGAAAGGGCTCGAAATGTCCTCCACCGGCCCCAATGCACGCAACACAACGTCGTTCCATCTACTGCTGAACACGGTCGAAGATGCCAGGTGCACGTCGAATTGCATCCATCCACTATGCGATCATGCAGGGCTTGGGCGTCAGAAACCGGTGTGGTGTACACTAATGCTTTAAGATAACTCCATGGTTGGGGGGGGGGGGGAGTTGTCTACTTTTGGTGGTGGTGGGGTGGTTATTGAACATTACACGTCACGATTACTGAGGAGCAATTTTAATGACTCTACGATACGACGTAAAGGACAACATCTCTGTATCGTTTCATCGTTCGTATCTTGGAAATAAAGAATTTTCAGACCCATGTATATATGACATTTATTCATTATTTTGCATGACTGAATACAACTTTTAAGTTTGGCAGCACATTTCAGGTACATTCTGTATTTACATTATATTTACATATAATATTTGTGAAAATTATTTTCTTACCTTTGTAAGTCATCTTCCAGTACAAAGTTATATATGCAACATCAGAATATTTGGAAATTTAAATATAAAAATTCTCAAACTTTATAAATCATAATCATTTGTTTTCGTTTTTTTACATAATAATTATTTTAAATAAAACATCACAAAAACATCAGAGTAAAGAGTAAGCTATTTTGAGTGGTCTCGTTCCCAATGACAATGAATTATGTTAAAAAAAATAAATAAATAAAGAGTAAATTACCTTTCCAAGTCATATAACAAACAATAGCAATCTTGGAAAATCAAATTTCCATGAAAAAAAGATATATGTTTATTTCCTTTTCATAAACAAAAAGATTAATATCAAGGAAAAGTGGCTTTCTAAGTTTTTATTATTATTTATTTTTAGATTTACTTAAAGAAGCATTTAATGATGAGGAGCATGTTTTCTTTACTAAAATAGAAAAAACAACAACAACAACAAAAAAAACCTAATTATCTGTAATTGTGTATATTTATATTCATCCATTTAAAAAATACTATGATTATTCTGAAAACTATGATTAAATTTCTAATTTCATTATAAGTATTGACTTATTTAATTTTAATTCCATAATTTTAATTCCAGAGTATTTTTCCATAATTTTAATTATTGTTGGAAAAGAAATGGAACCTTCATAAAACTAATAATATAAATACACATTAAAAATAAAGAAAAAGAAAATTCATGTGCTGGGCCCTGCAAGCCTCAATGAATTTCCTATTTTTATTTAATCGGTATAACTTTGCATAATCAGAATGATTTTTTATTTGTTTGTTTTTCCCATGGTTCTCTTGAGGAATCCCTTTTATTACAGATTTTTATCTTTTAGTAACTTTTGTCCCGAGTTTTTAAAGTAAATTTAGTCCATTTGTCTGCCGGACCTTAAAGTCTCTCTTGTCTGAGGGACCATTGGGCTTCCCCAGCGTCCTCGGGCCCTTCAGGCCCTCGGCGATTGCCGACCAGCCGACCTCGCCAGACCAACCCTGGTTCTGAACATGTCGGCTGCTAAAAGCACACCGTTATTCCTTTGTATTAATAAATCCTTGAAGGGTCAATCGAAAGGAGTCATTTGGAATAACTTATTATTTTTTATTTCAAGTCGTCTATCTCCATCGTAAAACGGCTGAAACAGCAGGTATTTCATTTCAATATTATTAAGGAAACCGAAACCTCGCTTACCACTAAGCCTAGCCCATTGTTTGAAATCCCAGACAAGGAAAGAAAGCAGCCGGCATCGATAACAGAAATGGACGACTAAAAACAAACTTTTTATGAAATCGAAAATAAATAAATTTAAAAAAAATATTCTTAATATTGAAAAACCAACAAAAATAATAAAAATAAAACATTGTAGGGCGAGGACAAATAAAATGTAAATACCGGAAGTAACTTACAATGAATTTCAAAAGCGACTAAGCTATAACTCTAGTGAAGAAAGGAAATGATAATGATTGGTCAACTTTGGTCACGTGTCTTCACAGTAACAATGAATTGACTTCTGTGCACTTAATAAGTTTTACTTAACATGTTTATTTAGTATGTATGTTATTTTACAGCAAATACAACACCATTAGCAACTATAATTCTTAAAGTTTTTATTTAATATTATTTCTGGGTTAATCCTTATTCCAATGTAAAGACAATATTAAGTTTGGTCAAAAGCATATATCCACCGAGGAAGCCTCGTCACATCGAGGCGAAAGCTCTGGACGTTCTTGTGTTTTATGCTTGTGTGGAGGCTGTATTTTTATCCATTTAAGGGCATCTGTATAGCTTATTGATTTTATTTACGTCATACTTTGTCAATACGCCCTCGCTACCAATAGTCACACCGTTGGTTTTGGGCACAATAGTCTAAAATGAAAGAAATAGAATATTATGATATATACAACTTAAATGCCTTCTTAAAAGCCCTTCTTTAATCACGATATTTCGTTTTCTTCAATAGAAAACTTCTTCAGGTTAAATTGAGGACAAGAAATCTCCAATTTTCTTCCTCGACTGAATTCGTTTGTACGTATTGTGTTATAAATTTTTAAATGTATCCTAACGAATTCAGTCGAGGAAGAAGAAAGATATTTCTTCTCAATTGAACCTGAAGAAGTTTTTCTATTGAAAAATAAAAACGAAATATCGTGATTAAAGAAGGGTTTTTAAGCAATAGAATATTACCTTTCTTAATATTTTTAAAACCTTTGCAAATTTATCAGATTTAGTTATAGATGGCACAAAAACTATCAGTACTATCTGAAAGTCATGATTTAAAATTTTTCCGTTATTATCAACCATCTGCTGGATGTAGATTTGTTTGAATATCTTCATTGTTGATGTTCTATTCGTGTTTTGAAACCAATTGTTCTTAAGTAGGTTGTATATGGGTTTTTTTCCTACAGGCATTTTTCAGTCACTTGTAACACCGTTTATCAAAATAATTTAAAATGGTAACGGAGGATGGTTTTGGTAAAACTAGAACAAGAACTCTGTCTCTTCATCAAAAATAAAAATAAAAAATAAACAAAAAACAAGTTAGTGGATGTAACATTTCAAATCTAATTAATTAATTAATTTCTTTTTGGTTTTTTTTTTTTTTTGGCTAGCTGCAGGTTTAAGGCATTTATGAGGAATGCTTTGAACTACGTAATTAAAAATAAGGGCGTACATACAGAAGACCATGTATCTTTTTGCTAAATCTGCTTATTTTTAAAAGAAAACCTAAGCATTTGGCTAAGTTTCTCGATGTAGTCCTTCATTATTAGGCATAACAAAGATCTTTTTCCAAGGACGAAAAAAAATATCTTTAGATTCTACATGACAGAAATATGACAGTTTCAGTATTGTTTCTGTCAAGTAGATCCAAATACTGAAATGATAAAAAAAAAAAAAAAAAAAGCTTTTAGAAAATTAATGTTTTTACTTACCAGTAAATCTGGTTCCCTTCGAAAAAAGTGTGACAAATAATGCATAATGGAATTGTAATCATAAGGTTCATCAAGTGTTGTCACCTCATGGGGGTTGTTTCTATGGAATTGGGATATTGCATCTTTATCTAATTTATAAAAGAACTTTACATTAATTTTTTTTTCATCACTGCATTTGTTTTTATTATTGCAAAGTTAATAATTAAACTTTAACGAATAGAAAAATGTCTCTTTTAAATAGTAATACTTTAGACCAGTGCTTCTTAACCTTTTTTGCTTCACGGCGCACTTTTATATTTTGAGAAAACCGTAGCATATCAAACTTTTTCATTGCTATTATTGCTATAACAGAATCCTTTGAAAAACACCTCTGATTTACAAAGGAAGGCACTAGTCGTATTTTCTTAACATTTTTAGATATCTCTAAATATTTCTTAAGCTGATTTGAATGGGATTTAATATTGATATTTTATTAACCTTAATTGTTAGAATGAAATTGATGTAGTTCATATTTCTGTTTGCCCAAGTTATTTGACGTCTAGATTTTATTTTATATAAGAAAAGGAGAATGGGCAGATCTGCCCCATCCATATATAGCGATAAGATATATACGTAAGGAAAGATCTCCGTAAATAGAACATTTTTTTATCATTACGACTTGTCTCAATTATTAGTCCGTTCGGAGTTATATACGTCTAGATATGATGTTTGAGTCATTGATTGTAATGAGTGTGGGTGGCAGAGAAGCCAACCACCTACAGGCGGGGGTTGCTTGGCTGTGGGTGGTTGGCTTCCCTAACCCACACTCATTACAATCAATGACTCAAACGTCATATCTAGACGTATATAACTCCGAACGGACTAATAATTGCGACGATTCATAATAACAACATATGTTCTATGTAAAGAGTTCTTTCTATAGGTAAATATCTTATCACTATACAGGGTGGGGGTAAATTCCCATAGAGTTTGCCCATTCTCCTTTGACTAGTGTGAAGACAATTGTTGATTAGAAATCCAGTCCCTCACGGCATACCGGTTCTGCTCTAGTCAGACTGCATAGCTGAAGGTACTTCTCACAGCTTTTTTCAAAGGCCTCCAAGAACATCGCTTTGACATGTCACAAGAGATTTCTTAACTTAATTAAATATTCCTCCTTTTGAAGAGCGCCGTTATCGTTTAAGTAAGCTACCATGATCTTTTGCGGAATGTGTGTTTGCTTCTCATCAAATGTTGAGATGTTTCTATAATAAGTAAATTCTTCTTAAGCATAGAATAAACGTATTTTCGAAAGATAGTTTCTAAAAGTGATTGATGATTTCTTATGTATTTCTGTTTAGTTGAAGTGGTTAAAGAAAATGGCGCCTACTGCTTCTCTTCGGATCGCTTTATGCTACGTCACCAGCATGCAAATGTGTAATTGGTCAAAGATCTTCAAAACACAATGAACACAATATGAGAATATCCTGAATCGGAAGCTATGGAATTGAAATGCACTTCAGAATCGCCTAACAGGAATCGACATTCTCCTTTTAACCCATTGTGCCGTCTGACATGTAAATTTTAACATCAGTTCTCTACCAGCTACCACAAGAAAAACGAAATAAATAAAATGCTATCTAGAAATCAACTGAGTTTCCATATTGAAAATTTTAATCAAGACATATCGTACAGTATGAGTTATATAAAGTTATATAAAGTAATTACATAATTAAGTGAGTTATAGGGTGAGCATGCAATATGGAATAGTTTGTAATATGGAACACAGTGAGATCTCGACAGGTAAGTAGTGAAAACTACCTGCAGCCATGTAAATTACTTCCCAATAGGAAGGCAGCCATATTGTCTTTTGAGCATCAGTTGAAAATCCTCTGTTGAAAGGGGAAACGTTTTTGTTTTTCGAGGTGCTGAAAACATTCTGGAAGGCGAGTAAATTTGGTGATTTTATGAAGAGATAAGTTCAAAAATATCATTGTTTCATGATTTATCATTAAACATGTTTGTTTTTGATTGCTTAAAACTAGTTTACTGTTCAATTTACTAGTATTACTTGCTAGTATTACTTCCATATCCACGTGGGCAAGCAATATAAAACACATCGAGTGCACGCAATACGGAAGAGCACGGACACACTCATACAAGAAACATTGAACTTCTGGAAATAGCAAGTGAAAACCATGTTACCACCTCATTCCTCCCATAAAATAAGTCCCTTGATGTTTCCTTTATGAAACCTTTCAAAACTTACTTCAGTTCAGAGATTGAAACTTTTTTAAGAAATGTCTCTCAAGAAGATAGAGATCGGAATAAAGATTTAGTAATGCTATTTAGAATTGCCAGATTATTTAATGCTGCATATTGCAATGGAAATGTCAGTAAACGGTTTGAAGAAAACGGGTGTGTATCCACTAAAGAGTTAAGTTTTCTGAGATTACGACTTTCCTGTTTTTGGCAGCAACGAAAATGAAGTAGCAGAAAATGCTCTACTTGCAGTCTCAGCATCACGAAATCTTGTGTTGAGAGAACTCCAGGATCTCATCTTCCAAAATAACGCCTTTATCTTATTTAATCCTAAAACAACTTCTGCTCTGTGAGTCAGAATCTGTGAGTCAGATTCTGCTTCTGCTCGTTCCAAATTCCCCATCTTACAAAAAGTGGTTTGAAGAAAGTTTGAAGAAAGTTAACACGACGAAGAAAAATTCTGAGTAATATACGAAAAAAATTGTTTGTAAAAGGCAAAGGTAGATCAGAAAATAAAAGGAAACAGACTGCGATAGTCCTTCTGACGTCAATTTTACATCTGACATCAACTATGAAGAATCACAGACGGCAATGTCGATAAGATCTTGATAATGATGACACAGAATGCTTATTTTGTGGTGGCAATTATGAAGGTGATAAAAACGGAAAAAACTGGATTCAATGCATTCGTTGTTTTTAGTAGGGACACAAAGAATATGGTACTTCAGGCGTGCCATTCACATGTTCAATATGTAGGTGAAGAACAAAGTAACTTAAAAAATTACAATCAAAATCAAAGATTGCAATTACTTCTACATCCTCACACATATCTCCAAGAAAAAGACCTTGAGGAATAAATTTAACGTGCTGGAAATTTTTTAAACAAAACAAAATAAGAAACAAGGATAGCACAGGAATAAATAAATTGCCTTTCTGATTCAATTATCGGAAGGAATCGGGAACGGCCGTTTCGTCCTGCAAGAAACTCATCAGCCCGATCCGCCTTCTTCGATAAAAGACCCAGAAAGGCAAGAACTTAAATGAAGGCCACTGTCACATCTGGCAGTGACTCCCGAAACAACAAAATCAAGAACAACAAATGTTATGCTGATTTGCACAACCAAATATCATTTATTAGGAAAAGAAGGCGGCTGATGAGTCCCTTGCAGGACGAAACGGACGTTCCTGATTCCTTCCGATAATTGAATAAGAAAGGCAATTTATTTATTCCTGTGCTAACCTTGTTTCTTATTTTGTTTTGTTTAGAAAGACCTTGAGGTCTACCAATTTTTCCAACTGAAGATTGACAGCTAAAAAAGAACAAAAACAAAAAGCATTGCAATTCGAAGATTGATACTTATTTATTTATCCGTTTTTATCATCTTTAAATTAAATAAACCTTCATTTTTTACATAAAAAGAAAGTTATTTGAGTTTTTTATAAATTCCCTAGCTTTCATATTAAATACCATTTTTTTTCAAATTAGCGATTTTGACTTTTTTATCTTTTTTTTTAACACAATTTGAAAACTTTTAAACTTTTTATATTTAACTATTTATATATGAATATTTATTAATTTTGTCGTGTTTTGACGTTAGTTTCATTCCAAAAGAAACATTTCTCTATTTTGGCAAGCTTTTAATATGTGGTGTTCCATATTACGTGCGGTTACCCTATAAAGATATAAAGATTTCTGTTTCTCTAACATTTTTCCAATAATGGATCTCCCGCAATCCCAAAGCCACATAGGTATGTATTGTCCTCCAAATGAAAGTTGGCCGGCGGAAGTTTGAACTGCGCAGCCTTTCCGGTAGCTGATCAATTATGTTTTCCTGTCAAAATGGACGACGGCGCGGCGTCTGTTCTCACTGAGAAAGTATAGTTAACTTATAATAGGCTAACGTTTAATTATCGGAGAAGTTGTAATTTAGAAAAATACTTGTTTATTTAGAGAATTTCATTTATAAATTATGTCTCTCAGATTTTAGGTTTTGAAAGTATCCCTTCACAGAGGCAAGTATTTCTCTTGCTTGACGACGAAGAGTCCGTCCAGGCTATTTTTCTCCGCTGACATGTTGATAACGCAAAATAAAACTTCTCTCTAACATTTAGCATTATTTCAATACTAATCGTTAATAATAAGTATTTTAATTATTTATAAATTTTTGATAAGTAACCAGCAATTAGCAGAAGGGCAGATTCCTGTCAGAAGATCAGACGGAAGTGCCTGACCAGACTAATCGATGCTACATGCGCAGATCTCACAAAAACAGGGCGGCCGACTCTCATTTGGAGGAGAATAGTAGGATTTAATTTTAGAAATATTTACTCTAAATTTTCTACGAATGAGATTTAGCACTTGAGCTTCATTTCCATTTTTTTTTTGGTTGGACGGGTTAGTTTTTAGGTTCGATTTAGGTAACGTTTTTAAATTTGAAGTCATAAGCCCTTGCACAAATTTTTAAATCTTAAAAACTTGGATCTAATCTTAATATGCACAAAAATGAAACAATCATTATTAAAAATATAATGATGATATTAATAGTCTTGGAAGTTTAAAAGAAATTAGCGAAGATCAAGGTTTATGTTATGAAAATTTAGGGTTAATATATTTTTCAATAGAGGAGAATAGTATTTGGTAACTTTTCGAATTATTTTAAGTTTTAGAGTCGACTACAGACTACCATAGATGGTTTAATGGAAAATTAATTCGTTAATACTTTCTACAGTACTACCTTTTTCAATGTTATTCCAATTTATAGTTACATAAGAGTCTCTGTCAGGTCTTGTATGTTCATGGTAGAAGCCCAAGGCATGAAGCAGTTCATGGACAATTACTTCTACATCCTCACAACCATCTCCAAGGGAAAGTCCTTGAGGTCCACCAATTTTTCCAACTGATGATTGACAACTAAAAAAAAAACAAAAAACAAAAAATTTGCAATCCGAAGAATTTTATGCTTATTTATTTACATATTTATTTACTAGTGTTAAGGTCCTGACGCAAGAAATTCAGTATTTATTTTAGTATGGACCAGTGCAGCATGTTCTGTCTATGATTCACCTACCAACTACGTTGTGGCTACTGTCGTGTTTGACGAACGTTTAAATTTTTGAGAAAAATAAATGTTAAATTTCCAGGGAAAATTCATTTTTTTTTTCTTAATTTTTTTGTTTTTTATTTGGTTTGAAATAAATGATCGGAATTACCTACACATCAGGGAAGTTCCAATCAAATGCAGGGTTAACAAAAAACAATTATTTTCAATTAACCCAGTTGTCATTTTCAGTTTTTTAATTTATAACCATTTACTACAAAAATAAGTAAAAATATGTTAATTTTATTCTGTTTCTTAGCATGAAGCGTTTTTCTTTTGTGACAATTCTTGCTTAAGTGATCAGAATTCCTCAGTTTATTCTACGTCAATGTTTCATTTATAAATAATTCATCCCAATGTTTCATTTTAACTATCATTAAAGTTCTCCAAACCAGAGAACGACCAATGCCACCAGATGGCGCAATAGTAGAATTTGAATCGATTGTATATGTCAGTGTTTATGGCGGGAAAGTGAACATTTAGGGAGTTTGAAGTTTACGGAAAAAAGACGATATTTATTTTCTTGAACTATTCTGATTTCTCATCAAATATAATTTCAAAAATTTATTTTTATTCATTCGTTCGTTTCAATCGTTCAAAATCAATCTTCTACCTTTCCCAATTGGTTTTTTGACGACATTGCATCCCTGAGATTGCCAACACGAAAACAGAGTATGGGATTCGTTTACTCACGTCTCATCTAAAAAAACGGCACTGCGATCGAAAACAATTTCTCTGATGTGCCATAAGCAAGCATGTCATAAGGCCTTTTCGAAATAAGAAGTAACGTTAGCAATAACTTTCGTTGTTTTGCTTCCAACGGTTTTCTCTGTCGGAGAGTCGCCATTTTGAATCTTCTCTCTCGACACAGATTCAGTCTTGGAATGATTAAGAGATCATGGGTGTAGTTCAAGGTCAGAGTCGTCCTTTGGTTTGGAGAACTGTAGTCAATGTTTTGTTTGGTGAGTTTTTTAATAAAATGCTGCTTTATTTTTCTGTCATTTTTCAAACTTAATGAGACTAGGAAAACAGTTTAAGAAGTAATTATATCTCTCTCGAATCTAACTATACTCACCGAGGTCCTTTGTGAAGATAAACATAATCCTTTTCATTATTCTTGGGACGGAAACGGATACAAGTATTTTGCTCAATATGCCTCATCGCTGCAAAGATATTATTAGTGATTTTACCTTGAAAAAGTAGATGAAGAAATTTTCTTTATTATTTCTAAAAGAAACAGGATTACTTTTATAGAATATTCATAGAAAAAAAATGAATTAAAATTGAAGCTTTTAAGGAGTAACATTTTTAAGGAGTATCATGTTGAATGTATGTTACCAAATTTACAGTATTTGAACATAAATTAGTGACAATTACATCAAACTGTTACTTTTATGTGTTTTTTTTCTAACAGTTTTACAGTCTTTTTTTAAATAAAAACAGCATTTTACTTTAAAACATTTTTTATGTATTTGTTTTGTTTTTTTTCTGTTTAAAAGTAAAATGCTCTTTTTATTTGAAAGAAAAGGCTTTAGATGGTTATTCTTATGATATTTCACTGTCTTAAAAACTTATAACTTCTTACTCAAGAATGGATGAATGTAATAAGGAACAATTCCATTGGGCCAAAGCTGGTTTAGTTCATTCACCGCATTGCGTTTCTATAAATAAAGAAAGAAACCCAAAGCATTTTTCAAACGTTCATCTATTGAAAATGTTAACTTCAGTAAAAACCTTAATATTAAATCGGAGTTTAAGGACAACTAAATTTGAAGGAAACCCCACTGCTGTTTAACAACATTTTTCAGAAAATATACTTAGTAGTTAACAGATACAGGTTAAGATTTTGGTTATTGAGAAATTATCAATGGCAGACTATTACACTGTCTGGTAACATAACGTCATAGCATTATTGTCCTCCAAATGAAAGTTGGCCGGCGGAAGTTTGAACTGCGCAGCCCTTCCGGTAGCTGATCAATTATGTTTTCCTGTCACAATGGACGATGGCGTCTGTTTTCACTGAGAAAGACATGTTGCTAAAGCCAAATTAAAACTTCTCTAGACTATTTAGCGTTATTTCAATACCAGTTGCTAACAATAAGTATTTATATAAATAAATAAATATATATTATTTATAAATACAATGCTCTTTTGCAAAGTAACAAGCGATTACCGTAATGGCGGCGTCCTGTCATAAAATCAGACGGATGTGCCTGACCAGACTAATCGATCATACATGCGCTGATCTCACAAAAACAGAGCGGCCATCTCTCATTTGGAGGACAGTAGTAAGTGTTTCCGTTGAGTTTGAAAGTAAAGTGATCCTGTTAGCGATACAGTGCACGGCAATATGACGCTTCAAAAAGAATCTTAGGATATGTTGAAGATTCGAAACGTTTCGGTATTTTAATCTTTTAAATTTTTTACTAAGTGCTTTTATTAGTGGACTATTTGTAAATCTTTTAACAGCATGTTAAATATTTCTCTTTTTATAGCCAATGAAGCTGTCCAGTCTCAGAAACAGATAACAATTCCTAAAATAGTAATAGAATGTTAGGACAGAAAATCTGTATGCTCAGCCTTCAGGCTGACAGGAAATAGGTTGAAAGAAGTATTAATTCCTTATCCTTGTCATATTAACATCTATTTTTCTTAAAATTTTATATCGAATGAAATCCATTTGGGATGAATGAATGAACAGCGCCATGAGATCGGTTTTCAAAAATTTTAATTTTTCTATTTTAATGTGAAATAATTAATGAACAATGCTGTACTGTAAGGAGTTTTACAGAACGTCAAGAAGTGAAGACATATTTACCAAACGTCTACTTAGTGCAAATTTATCCTGGATGGATTCTGTGATAAGAAAAGCAACAATTAAATCAGTATTATCAAAATCCATTATTTTAATATCAGTTTTACGTTTAATTACTAAAATAAAAAACGACTTATTTTTCTCCTCAGATCGTTAACCCTTTGTGATCAGTATAACAACAAATCGTAAGTTCAAAATGAAAGGATATAGTATATTAACACAAATCAAGAAAAGAAAAAAACACTCACCAACATTATAGATTGGAAGAGGGGATAATGTATCCACAACTTCATTTTCTAAATGAATAAATATAGAATAAATATTAATTTAATATAAATATGCTATAAATCTTTTTACAAGAAGCTCAATAAATGTCTAATATGGGTTTCATAGAAAAGATAATAATATTACTCCAATTGAAATAAGACAGTGTGCGATTTGTAGGGGTGGAGGATGGGGAGGATTCTTCCCCGCCCCCGCCACTGGCTTGGACCATCCCAATCTCTGAATATCAATGATAAATCCCTGCCAGGAATAATTATTTCCCAACCCTCTGGACAAAACATTATTTTGAAAACAATTAAATATTTACAAAAAATGAAGTTAATATTTTTTACTAATCAGAAGGGAAAGAATTACTTGAGGTAAATAAAATTAAAGATGCAAATTTTGAAGCCTACCTCTACTTGCATGGTAAAAATTTTCGTTAAGTTTTTTGTCTTAAATTAAATCGGTTGAACTACTTTAAAACCCCAAAAATTCTAAACTTATTTAGTGAATCAGCGAAATCAACGTTACACTGTCAGAACAAAGAATAACGATTTTGAATTCTAACCTAAGCGAAAACACGTGCTCATTACTTGTGAATGACTTTCGTATCTACAAAGAAAATCCAAAATTCATTCCGCCCTCTGTGCAGGACCTTGTAAATTCAGTCGAAATTTTTCGCATTTCTACAGCCGAATGTGAGCGGGGGTTCAGTGCCATGAATCTAACATTGACTAGTCAAAGGAACAAGTTACAAATTGTAAAACTTAAATTTGTCAATAAATAGTCCTCCAGTACATTGCTTCAATATAGAAAAGTTTGTGACAAAATGGAGCAAGTCTAAACATCATAGTGCCCTGGATAAACCAACAGGAAAACCACCAAATCAGCCGGAACAACATTCATCTGGTCTCTTCAACTGATTTATGTAAGTCTCATAGTTACTACATTTTGATTTCAGAAATTTCAGGACCAAGAAATGTTATTTTTTTATAAATAACTAAACCAATAAGTACGTTTTAAGAAATCATGGTTTAATAAATTATTAATCGGTTAGACGTATCCTTGTGTCAAACTTAAGTTTCTGTGTGTCTGTAAGTCAGTTTTCAGGGGAGGCATGGTATCTATACATATTTAAAATTTAAATCTGGTAGTGAACCCATTAGCCATCCCTCTCTCGTAAAATCACAAATCGCACACTGAAATAAGAGATAGAATCAAAGAATAGTAATTTTTTTTTTTTTATTCTTTTAACATATACAAATAGAATTGTTTTTCTCAAAATCTATGATCATGCATTTGTTTTTCTAATGTATGTATCTACTAATGTATGTATAAATACATTAATGTATTTACTAATATCCACCTCCATAATAGGACCTAGGGGTTTTATGCTCTGCTTCCCGCTGATGATCGCCATATTAGCGTGAAACGATCGTTCGGGAATGGAGCTTTGCACAAATGAACGCTAGGTCCTCTTTTAATTCTATTTTCTATTGATAAATAAAAACAAATGAAATTTGAGAACAGGAACCTCGTCATTATACAACTATTTTATTGAGAGAGAAGGTACATTTCAGTAAGTTTTTGTGAAGTCTTGTCATGGGCCTGTCACATCAATATGGGACAAAGTTTCAAGTAAATTCTTAACAAATAATTTTTGAATAACAAAAATTTACACATTTTCCTTCTATTTAATGGTATTTGAAATAAACCTGAGTTTACCTAATGGGTGACGTGCATTTCCAAACCCCAGGAAGAAGATTAGAATGACAAAATGCATCATTAGGATGAAAAAAAGATGCTAAAACAAACAAAAAGAAATCATGAATTATATTATATTATATATGAATTATAAACATGTGGTGTGATTAATATTTACTTAAAAAAAATTCACGACATTTACATTTAAAGTATCCCTAACACATTTAAAACATATTCTTAATGTTTACAATTAAGAAATGGAAAAAAATGAAAAGTGAATAAGAGATATGCAAAGGACGGTTTCGACCTGCTGAAATTACTGTACGGTCATCATCAGCTCCATAGAAAAAGCAAGGAAAATGTATGGTATTTCTAATACAGTGGTACCTCGGATTACGAACTTAATTCGTTCCAGAACTCAGTTCGTAATCTGGAACGTTCGTAACCCGAAACATTGAAATCAATGAACAAAGACGATCCATTTCAAGCTGAAAGAATCGTTCCTTTTTATTAACATCCGGTCGTTTACCTGACAAAACTCAAAGAATACGTGTACTTCACGTATTAAATAAAGACAAAGAAAACAAACAAATAAATTAAATGTAAAATAATTATATTTAATAAATACATTACGATGTCCTGTTTGCATCGGAACAAGAATCATGTGGGCGCGGAGAGATACTTTCAGATGCTAGGTGAGATGCCTTTGGTGTAATTTTGCCCCGTAACTTGTAACTTTGTACTGTACGCGATCGTTTGTCTCCAACGTTAAACCTTGCTCTCTCTCTCACCTTCGTTCGTAACCTGAGGCGCTGTTCGTTACCCGAGACGAAAAATTTTCGAAGTTGTTGTTCGTAACCCGAAATGTTCATGATCTGAGTCGTTCGTAACCCGAGGTTTCACTGTTATATGTTCACTTTGATAGAATATTAAAAATTCCATTAGAGTCCGGGTAACGTTCCGTCCAATAGGACTTGAAGCGAATTGGACGTTGCCCTGTACGAACATTATATGAAAACAAACCTATATAAGTTACTGTGTAATTACACTAAATTACTGTACTGTACAGTAATACAATATTTTGTGCAATAAATAATTTTTTCTTATATTTGTAATTAATTTTTTTTTAATTTTTTAAACTTTTATATAATACCTTTATTACAAAGTACACTATTCATTACAAATTAACTTCTGTACTCTCTCTATATAAAGCCTATACATCCACTCTTTGACAAAAAAAAAAAAAAAAAAATCGACGCATCCGAAAAGATAAAGCGTATAGTAATGAAACTTCACACGCAAAAACCTTTTCACCGAATATGCAAATGATCAAAAATTCGCACCGAATAATTGAATAGCCGGAGCTACACTGTATTGGAACTGAACATCGTGATGGTGCATTTTAAGAGCGAATCTCGCTTTCAGGAACAAAACTTCCAAAGAATTTTGATTACGTTTTTTACCTTGCTATAACAATGCTTCGCCGGCGAATTCGCGGCAACTACGACCATAAGACGGATTTTGAAAGAAGACGTGCCATCGGACCACTTGAGGTTTTAATGGACAAACCGATGAATCACTCGGAGCGATGCGGCAATTAGACGATGCTGTCAAGAATAGGTCCTGAACGGTAGATTTCGGCTATAAAAGGGTAGCGGACGGCCTACGGCAACGACGGAACCGGATTGTCAGAGGAGCTGTTACAGCATCAGATTCGTCGCTATCAGCCAATCAACGTGTTACCAATACTGAAGTAGTCACCTAGACCAATAGTAAAAGAATACGGGAGCAGAACCTACGCTCGCCGCCGTCATTACGCCGCCTCCCACTGACCAGTATGCACCGTCAAAAGCGATTGCAATGGTGCCGAGTAGGATCAATGTGCTGATTGGAAACGAATTGACTTCAGTGATGAGTCCCATTTTGAACTGTGCCCCGACGACCATCTGGGAAGGCTATCAGGACATCGTCACGTTTCAGCTCTTATTGTCGCACGCCACACGGCCTGACAACAGGGAGTTATGATCTAGGAGCACTTGGTAGTCCTCCGTGGCACCCTCACTGCACAGAGGTACATTGACGAAATTCTACGACCCGTTATATTCGTGGCACCCCAGGCTTACTTTTCAGCAAGATAAAGCCTCTCGTCGTGGTTGCGACACACTTCCTTGGCCAGCCAGATCGCCAGATCTCTCTCCTATTGAGCACATTTGGGATGTGATGGGGCGTCGTCTGCGACCATCCCAGAATGTCGACGAATTAGCCAATGGACCACTTGAGGTTTACCGACGTCACGTATGACATGTAAGCACATGCTGCGAGATCGCGTGGAATAAACAAACATACAACTTAATATGAATTACTCAAAAAATCAGTTCCTTATTGTAATAATTCTGTAAAAACGCTTGGAATATCCTTCTTTGATATAATATTTCCTCTATAACTACACGGGTTGAAACAAAGCACATGGCTTTGTTTATCCCACATGCGAGGCAGTACCCTGGTGAGATATTTTGTAACTATGAAGCCCCGCCTATTCTCAAGTAGTCCATTAAATTATATCCTTCTTTGATAATATATTGCTGTCGTCTTCTTCAATAGGCGATAATCAACTCTACATCCGATAAAAATTTTATAAGGCTTACAATCGTTTCATCTAAATCAAATCTTTTAGTTCACCCTCTAAATCAACACGGGCTAAAAGAAAGCACATGACTTTGTTTATCCCACAAGCAGGTCAAGCAGTAGCCTGTGGGATATTTTATAACTATGAAGCCCCGCCTATCCACAAGTGGTCCATTACAGGCCGTTCGGTAAGAAATCCCGCAGAACACCATCCGCCAATGCCACGTCTGATACTAGCTTGTATCCAGGCCAGAGCTGGACCAACGCCATACTCACCTGCTCACTTTATGTAGCTCTTTTCTGTCCAATAAATCATCCAATTCTTCTGAAGTTCTAATCATATCCTTTTCCGTACATGTGCATTACACGTACCAAATTTCGTCTCAATTAGATAATTCCTTCTTGATCCGTCAATTTTTTTTGTCAAAGAGAGTATTTATAGATATATATATATACATTAATTTTAAAACTTTTTGAATTTTTTTGTAAATTTTTTTAAACTTATTTTTGCTGACGATTACGATTTTTGGCTATAGACCTCGGATGTATATAAACGGACGTTAAGCGGCGCATACCTGTAACACATAGTTAATTTTATTTTAAATTTCTAATACAGATATTTCAATAATCAGCGGCAAAAAGAAATTCTTACCTTAATCTTCTGAATATTACTGCATGAGTTGCTTGCTGTCACCAAGTATTTGATTCTTCTTTCAGACGCCAAAATATATACTGGAAACAACTTGACTTTTGAGAATTGGATATTTTTTGATTTCCTGAATTCTGAATAACTTTTTTTTTTCTTTTTTCTTTTTTGCAAGTTTAATTTCAATATAAAAATATTTCTTTGCAGTTAGTTGAAATTTAAGATTGAAAATAAATCAAGTTTCTCTAGTAGCGTATTCATTGGATTCTCATAAAACAATAGAATTTAGTAAGAAAAAAAGATACAAATCTTCAAATCCTTATGGAGATACGATAAATCTATTATTGTGATGGAGAATTCATTCTGTAAAATACAAATTATATCTCGAATTAATTTTATAAGATTATACATTTATTAATCACTACTTAAACACTAGTACATATTTATTCGCAATTACTGATATCCGTAAATGCTAAAATGTTAACTAAAACCAATTGAATTACAAAACTATGCATTTAGATAAAATTGAAATTATATTATTACATGTAATATATTTTACGAATCTTAAATGAAATTCAATTTAAAAAAATCTTTCTATTTACAAACATATATAATTTCTCAAAATATTTCAAATAATTTGAGAATATTCTCAAATGTAATTTTAAAATAAACAAGCTAAACTTACTTTATATATTTATAAATTGATACAAATTAAAGTTAGTTTAATCTTTGTCATCTTACAAGGAAATTATAATTTCAATTACCATTTATATTAATCATTTTCCATTCTAGTTTTATTAATATCAATAGTTTTATTTAACAGGTTTACTAAATTTATATTGATAATTGTCCATTCTAGTTTTATTAATA